>CM064532.1:36626170-36705978 GCA_032716605.1 Paralithodes platypus | reverse complement strand
GAGAGAAGTGTATGTGTGTGTAAATAGTCGTACAACATAGTGCAGTGGTAGTAATTCAGCCTTTGACCTTTACTACGGTAGGTGGAGCAGGGTGCTTCACATGGCCCCTGGAGTCCTATTACTCTATATATATACACTCACACACACACACACACATACACATACACACACACCCACACACACAAACACACATGCGCACAAACACACACATACAATCACACACACATAAACACGCAGGGGGCTAGGAATCCTCCTCTTGTATTCTCCTACTCGACGAGACAGAGAAGGGCAAGGGAGCGCGAAAGTGGTGCCAGACCCTGAGAATAGGAATGTAAAATGTTTCTGTTCGGGCTCTGTCTCGTGTCGGCCACCCCCAGCAATGGGGTATGTGCCTGAGTATATACATACATACATACATACATTCTTTACTATAAATTTCCCGGTAGAAATTTAGATATTGATGATTGTGGGAGTATTTTTAGTGGATGCCTGCCTGGGTGTCTTATTGATAGTATTTGTTGCATTATTATATATACTTTATACTTTATACTTTATTTTATTGATGGCAGTGAGCTAGAGACTATGGTATCCGAGTGTACCATGGAGTGAAGACCTTCCACCCATGACGTACTCAAAATATACCCAAGACTTTAGTGTACCCGAAGAATATATATTTTGTACCCAACCTAAACAGTTTCCCACGGAACACAAAGCGTCTCTCCTCAACATGTCTCTCTCTATCTCTTTATTTTTTTGTTTTTTTAAGTTAGCCACAGATGTTTGTTGAACTGATCGAAAAGCTTATATTTGCTTAACAACGCCATCCATGATCAACAGGTACAAACATTGATGATTTTAAGAGGCAGTTATAGGCATTGGAAAGATTTTTGGATTGTGCACAATGGCCCATATCTAGTCAACAATTAAATTAATCGGATAAAGCATTGCATATAATTACGCTATCATAAGAACATAAGAAAATGGGAGTCCGCAGAATGCCGATTGGCCCACATAAGGTAGATCCCTCTCACACCCAACCCTACTATACCCCCCCACCCAACTCTAACTATAAGGCCCAATTATAGGCCCAACTCACTAATACTATGAGGATTGACCTCACCAAAATGGTCAGAGGTCAACATAAGGAAACAGGAGTCTGCAGAGAACCGAATGGCCCACACCCAACAGATCCCCCTCACACCCAACCCATCTCATCCATATGCCTATCTAATTTTATCTTAAAGCTCTCTATCGTTCTTGATCCCACTATAGCACTCGGTAGCCTATTCCACCTATCTACAACTCTGTTACCAAACCAATATTTGCCTATATCTTTTCTGAAACGAAATTGATCTAATTTGAAACCATTTGTTCGAGTTCTTTCGCTTTAGTTTATTATTCATACAATTGTAATAGGTAGAATGTTGCCAAACTTACAATTTTCACGTATCATATCAATCACTCTCTAATTATCCAACTATCATCACTGTCTTTGTTCACTACCTGCATCACCCTGACTATCTATGTCCCTGTATCACCATAGAACCTCAGTTATCATATATATCATATTATCCTTCACCATAATCCATATTTATGCATATATTTTATCTTGTTTTTCTTTCTCTCTCACGCTTATAGTCGTTGGGAGATATTATGTCTATGTAATATGTCTATGTAATATGTCTATGTAATATGTCTATGTAATATGTCTGTAATATGTCTATGTAATATGTCTATGTAATATGTCTGTAATATGTCTATGTAATATGTCTATGTAATATGTCTGTAATATGTCTATGTAATATGTCTGTAATATGTCTATGTAATATGTCTATGTAATATGTCTATGTAATATGTCTATGCAATATGTCTATGTAATATGTCTATGCAATATGTCTATGTAATATGTCTGTAATATGTCTATGTAATATGTCTATGTAATATGTCTATGTAATATGTCTATGTAATATGTCTGTAATATGTCTGTAATATGTCTATGTAATATGTCTATGTAATATGTCTATGTAATATGTCTATGTAATATGTTTGTAATATGTCTATGTAATATGTCTATGTAATATGTCTATGTAATATGTCTATGTAATACATGTTATTGTGTGATGTATATATTATGAAGTGAACTGAAGTGAATAATCATCTCATATACGGTACTGTATTCATCCCCACCATCACCATATGTGCCCCTTTGCCATCAAAAACCCTCATTCATCACCCTCACCACTATTTCACATCCTCACTATCACCCTGTAAAGTCACTCATAACAGAATGTGCCCCCCCCCCCCCCCATGTTTTGTATTATGCAAATAACACTACTTGAATGGTTCTTTGGGTGTACCGGTACGTTGCTTTTTCATGCATTACTATATGTACCGTAGTGTTTATGTTCTGTTATCCCTATTCTTGCTCTCTCTTGAGTCGGCCCCCCTTCCCCCCCCCCCACAAAAAAAAAAGGAAAAGTGGGGATTGGGCCTGAGTAAATAGATAGACTATATGTAGTTTTGGTATTGATACATATACAATGACATTCATAGATCAGCATCCTGAGACGGATCAACAACTCAAAAATAGGTGAGGCCACGATTTTTGTTTATGAGCACCCATGTCCCGCACTCTTTTGCCCCTCCGCCCCCGGCCCCCCACACTCTCCCCATCTCTTCCCCCTACCTGAAACCCCTCCCTCCCCCCCCACTCTTCCGCCCCGCCCCAACCCCCCACACACCCGCCCCTCCACCCCCAATCTATCTCCATTACCCACCGCTAGCGAGGGTAAAACCAACTTAGCGGCAATTTAAAGGGAGCGTTTAGTAAAGCGGTAACAAGGCGGTGAGCAGGAGAGAATGGAGGGGAAATGGGAGAGGGGGGAGCCTTAGGAGATACACATACACATACTACGATGCAACGATCATTTTAAGGGGACATGGGCCGCTTTTCTGGACCCCCTTCTCCCCCCTCATGTTTAGCCCCATTAGTTTTCAGATGTTTGCATCATTAGTTAGTCGATTTTAAGACCTTTCACCCCATTTCTACGTCAATATTTAGACCTTTCGTGCTATTTAGGTGTCGATTTTTTCCCTGGCAAACGATAGTGAGCCTGTAATGTTGGAAAAACCGGCCTTCGGCCGGGAAATTTTTCTACCGAAAAATGTACAAATTAATCAAGAAGAGGGATCTAATGGATGTTTTTTTTTTTTTAATTTGATGGAGGTCTAGGGAGGAAACTAGAAAAATAATGAATACATGCAAAAATAATGAATACATGCAAAAATAATGAATACATGCAAAAATAATGAATACCCGGTACATGCAAAAATAATGAATACATGCAAAAATAATGAATACCTGGTACATGCAAAAATAATGAATACATGCAAAAATCGCCCAAATCGTGAACTATCTCCCCGTAATTAAAATATAGTACATCCGCATAGTTAGACCACAATTAGTTTGGCTGTAAAAGAGGAAGCCATTTTAATATATTTGTTTTTAGCTTGCTCCACAGACCTCGTATCAACCTTAAAACAACACCCTCATGTCCCCCCTTCGATATACTGTAAATGTGTACATTTTTCGGTAGAAAAATTTCCCGGCCAAAGGCATGTTTCTCCTAAAATACAGCCCGCTATCGCCAGGAAAAAAAATCAACGCATGAATGTCAAAAAAGGTTTAAATATTGGCAAAGAAACTGTGCAAAAGGTCTTAAAATTGCCAAACTACGAGGACGAACGTCTTAAAATCTCAGAACACGTGGGGCTAAACATGAGGAAGAAAGGGGTCCAGAAAAAAAAATCGCCTTCATACCTACGTCTAACAGATTTTCTTAACCCTTTCCGTGCCAGTGCGGTCATTTGAACTATATATATTCTGGCTACCATTGGACGATTATATTCAGTTTAAAATGGCCTCCAGCAATTAACAGGCTTTGAACTATTTCACTTAACCCTTTTTACTACGACAGATCCTTCTTAAAATGCACAAATTCGTGTAAATATATATAGCTAGAATTAAAAAAAAAAAAAAAAAATCGCCGGGGTTGAAAAGTAGCCTCCCTTATACACGGGATACAATTACACCAAACACATAGTAACTGAGTAAATTGAATAATCCCTAGCAACAGAAAACGCAGACAGGATAATCCCTAGCAACAGAAAACAGACAGGATAATCCCTAGCAACAGAAAACAGACAGGATAATCCCTAGCAACAGAAAACACAGACAGGATAATCCCTAGCAACAGAAAACACACACAGGATAATCCCTAGCAACAGAAAACAGACAGGATAATCCCTAGCAACAGAAAACACACACAGGATAATCCCTAGCAACAGAAAACACACACAGGATAATCCCTAGCAACAGAAAACAGACAGGATAATCCCTAGCAACAGAAAACGCAGACAGGATAATCCCTAGCAACAGAAAACGCAGACAGGATAATCCCTAGCAACAGAAAACACAGACAGGATAATCCCTAGCAACAGAAAACAGACAGGATAATCCCTAGCAACAGAAAACAGACAGGATAATCCATAGCAACAGAAAACGCAAACAATCCCGATAAAATAAACCCAGCAACAATATGACATAAACTACGAAAAACAAAGCTAATCAAAATATATAAAACTTGAACAACAAATATATCCGAACTAAATGAATACATTTAACAAGTAACAAAGTAAAAAAGAAAATTAAAAAGAGGAATTGATAAAGTAGGAAGCAAATAATAACAAAGAAATGTAAGTAGAGGAATTGATAAAGTAGGAAGCAAATAAATAAATTAGTTATTAATCAAAACGCAAACTTCCCAACACGTAAAACCTAAGGTAAACACCACACACGAGAGAGAGAGAGAGAGAGAGAGAGAGAGAGAGAGAGAGAGAGAGAGAGAGAGAGAGAGCAACATGGTGACAGCAAAAGAATCCCTACACAGCCAGTAATCCCATTCATATTTAAATGGCGCACACTGCCTTTTCCGTGTGTGAGAGATTTACATAGATACACTGACCACACAGACCTTACGGATTCCAGCGAGGTGGTCAGGACTTAATTCTAGTAGAGATAGCTAACCCGCTAGTAACGGAAAGTGGAAGGAAAGGATAGTAAAGAAGAGAGAGAGAGAGAGAGAGAGAGAGAGAGGGAGAGGGAGAGGGAGAGGGAGAGGGAGAGGGAGAGGGAGAGAGAGCTAGAGCTAGAGCTATTTAGGATTAAATGTAGACAAAATGATATATTAACTGACATGCCTAACAGCATGGTTCACTTTAATTATTTATGAATCGATGTCAAATTCAAGAGCTAAATATACCTACCGGTATGTATTTACCCTAGCTAAGAGGAATATTAATTTATTTGTATATTTATTAAGTTATTTATTATTTTTTAAAGTTTCCTCCCTAGACTTCCATCAAGTATAAAGAAATACCTTATATTGCATGCTCGTTTTCGCTCGTCAGGAAAAAATCGATACCCAAATGGCACGAAAGGTCTAACAATCGCCAAACTAATTGGGCAAATATCTTAAAATCTTAAAACTAATATGGCTAAACATTAGTGAGTTAATTTTTTAAAGCTCATTTTCTTCTGGTGTAATTAATAGATACATTAAAGTGGGTATGACTAATTAACTGTATTATTAATTCAAAGACCGATTTTCTCTCTCTCTCTCTCTCTCTCTCTGTCTGTCTGTCTGTCTGTTTGTCTCTCTCTCTCTCTCCTAAGCAAACATTCATGAGATATAAAATCTGGGTCTGAGTTTAGTGCTGAGACGTGCGAGGAAGTTGTGGGGGGGTGGGGGGGGGAGAGGGAGGAAGTTACGTAATGGGAGTGGGAGAAGGGGATTATACTGTACAGTGGGAGTGGGTGGGGAGGGTGTGTGAGGATGGAGAGGGTGTGTGGGGGTGGGGAGGGTGTGTGGGGGTGGAGAGGGGGTGTGGGGATGGGGAGGAAGTGTGGGGTGGGTGAGGGATGGATAAAGTTATGTAATGGGAGTGAGGATGGGATTACATTATACAGTGGGAGGGGTGGGGAGGAGGTGGGAGGGAGTAATGAAGATTGGGAGTGAGGGAGTGGCATATTAGAGTAGGTAGAAATGGGAAAGGGATAAGTGTGTAATTCACTTACGATCTCGAGGATCTCTTGCCAGCCATCACCCTCCCGGGAGATAACTTAAAGCTCGTATTGTCCGATCATTGGGTAAGTGTGTGTGTGTGTGTTTTTAAGATACTTGCAACTCGAACATAAGTTGATGGGGTGTGGTATGGTTAGGGAGGGAGAGCTCGGAAGGAGAAAGGGTAGAGAAAAAGAAAAAGAGAGAGAGAGAGAGAGAGAGAGAGAGAGAGAGAGAGAGAGAGAGAGAGAGAGAGAGAGAGAGAGAGAGAGAGAGAGAGAGAGAGAGAGAGAGGGGGGGGGGGGGGGGTTGGACACTGATATAATTGTTTCCATTGTGTCTGGTTACAATAGGTGATTATGTTGTACTGTATAGAGCTACCTGGCCACCAATAAGTTATTTGTTGTGTACCTGTAGTGTACTCTGTATGTGTTCGTCCTAATTGAAATGCTTGCATATAAAACAGATTAACTTGCTCATGTAGTAATGTACACCCTATGTGGTGGATTGTGTTCTTTTATTTAATAATTTTCATTTTAGTAAGCGGTTTCCACATAGCGATTTTGATCATTTAATTTGACTTTATATTGTCCTTGTCCCAGTTTTGGTTTGTTTGGTTTGCAAGTTTTACATTTGAATTAATATATACTGTATATATATATATATATATATATATATATATATATATATATATATATATATATTTATTGTGTATTTTGAGCAGACACTCTGCTAACGTGTGTTGCTCGCCTGGTTAACTTGTCTTGGAAAATAACCATACGAGAATATCATTAACCTCTTCTCTACCGGCATCTTCCTTTTAACTATATTCTGGCAACTATTAAACGATTGTATTCAGTTTAAAAGGGCCTCCAGCGATTAACATGATTCGAACAATCTCACAAAACCCTTTTTACTATCATAGATCCTTATTAAGCTACACAAATTCGTCTAAAAATAACTTTAATAACACTAATAATACGTTGCCGGTACAGAAGGGGTTAATGGCTGGGATTGTATTAATATTGACAGAGGGATTATAATATGCAATACTAAATCGTATGTATGTAGGTCTATGTATGTATGTGTATTTATGTATGTATGTATGTATGTATACTATATATGGGTGTATGTATGTATGTAATATGTCTTTATGTATGTACAGTATATAGTATGTATGTATGTACTGTACCAGTATGTATGAAATGTAGTCCCCCCCCCCCCCTTAAGGTGTGTTATCATTGCCCTTGGTGGCTCCCTACAACCACAGATCGATTTACTGGTATGCTGCGATTCGTTTAACCATCACGCACCCTCCATTACGGTACTTCCCAGGTGCAGGTGTACAGTTGAACTATACTCGGGTTCATTTCAGCTGACGCCAAATTGAATCTCCTACCAACTGTTTTCTCGATAATTATTGGAACTATATGAAACTATTATAATACTCCTGCATCCTATAAATACCAAGTTTTCATAATTATCTCCATACTTATTTTTATTTTTTCGTATTAGTTGAATAATTGATATAAGAACATTGTAATTTTGCGTCAGATGAAATGAGAGTATAGTATGTGTCCAGTGCCTTAATGTACAGTCGGCCAAATAAATCATCTACATCGTCCTTACCATCACGCACCCTCCATTCCTTTCCAAGTGTACAGTTGGACCAGGAAGTGTGTCCAGTTTCCTAAAGTACAGTCGGCCTAATAAGTCATGTCTCACCTGTCATTATGTTCGCCTCGCTCTGTGCTGTATTCATGTCTGTCTGATGTTGCATAACGCTAGTAAGTGTAGAAACATATTGCTATCTCCCTCGACGACGAAATCGAAAGGGGTAGAAACTATCTATATTTACCCATTAACTCCCACAGATCCCATTAAGGTTGGGAGAGAGGTATCTTGACCAGGATTCGAACCCATTCTCTCCAGATATTTTTGGGAGAATTGGGCACTGTATCCACTCGACCATGAGCGGATACAAGGAAAGCAACCCTAGTTCCTATTTGAAGAATCAGGTTACAGTCTCGTGGATTCTTGGAGGACTATTATGCTTTCATACACGTGGGGAGTTTATGAGACTTCAACTATGACGATTTTACACATCATACAAATAAAAATCACACGGTTCCCGGCCAGCTCAACCTGTAGACCATTTAATCAAGTAGACCAAATCATCCAGTAGACCATTTGTCCATTTCAACCAGTAGATATCAACCTGGACCAACTCAACAGAATCCAGCGACAACTCATCTAAGTTTGCCTAACCTAACCTAACAACTCATCAAAGTTTACCTAACCTAACAGAATTAGTTGACACCGATAAAGAGCTCTTGGTTGAACTAACCTGCTGGATGAAATGGTCCACTGGTTGAAATAGTCAGTCAGTCAGTCAATCAGTCAATAGCCAGCCCTTACTCCCACAAGGGGTAGGGAGGATCAGCAGAAGACTCGAGAAAGGAAAAAAAGAGGTGGCAGGAGAAGAACACATAACAGTCTACTGGTTTAGTTGTCTGGTCACTCTGGCACACACCTTCAATTCGGCTTGTTCTGTCTGAGTAGGCTATTGGATAGGACAACTTAAACATGCGCGCCTAGGACTTGTTTGACGGTTTTTGTAAGTAAATGAGGTCAACATACATCGTCAAATCTCTCTCTCTCTCTCTCTCTCTCTCTCTCTCTCTCTATATATATATATATATATATATATATATATATATATATATATATACCATAGTAGGCATAGGAATAGAGTCAACACTGTACATAATGCCATGCTTTATTTACTTACTAGATTTTCTTTTTTCTTTAACAAATGTTCGTATATATACTGTATATATATATATATATATATATATATATATATATATATACTGTATATCTTAATAGCACTACTTCAATACTTTGACTGGTCACATCCAACGCATGTACAGTATGGGAGGCCAGGTTTGAGATAAGTAGCATTTATTGAAAGCAAAATATAGGCCTAGCCTATATACAAACGAAACCTGTACCAAAATAAATTAAGAATTTCCTCGAGCAAGCCTCAGTACCGGGTAGTTACTAGTTGGTGCAACTGTTGCATTTTGATGCTACAAAATGAATGTGTTCATATATGCAGTAGGCTATATTACAAACAACGATATAGCCTACTATTATCCGTAAGGAATAAACATTTAATCTTATTTGCGTGGGTATACATCGCATAACAACTGAAAATGTACTTTAACAGACAACATACAATCAGCCCAGGCGATATGTTAATACAGATAAATACCGGTAGGCCTATATATAAATTACATATACCGATAAAAAACATTCTGATTAGCAATGGTTTAATACATTTACGAGCACACCGGTAAAACCCCTATAGCCTACACATTGAAACGGGGTTGTTTTATAAATATAGCATACGAATCACCTTATACATTAGATCAAGTGCATACCTTAACGCTAAATTAAACTCATATGCTGCAATCCTACCATTTAATTACCCAGTGTTTGTTGGCTAGTCGGTGTGTTGTCGAGGTACCGCCCAAATGAACCAGACCAAAACAAACCTGCTCTGGCCATTTACTGCATTACTAGGCTTGGTATTGTGTACTTACCTCGTTGCTGCAGTACATTACATTCATACATAACACTCCCGCCCCTAGATCGCCAGACTTTGTACACTCCAAAAGGGGCGTGGGGATGACTTTTGTTTGGGTGGGTACAGGGTGGTGTGACTAGATTTCTGACGTCACGCCCACAAAATAAACAATACCGCCCCAGACCACAAGCACAGACACTTCTCTTTTTCTCTTGGCCCCTAGTGCTTCCTTGGCCTTTCCTACGGCCGTGTATAACATAGATAATGACTACAGATACCTGGCAAATTCACTTTACTGACCTGATGATTCCGAAATAAGCGCAAGTACTCCCTCACGCACACACAAACTAACACAACACACGTTCTACGAAGATATTGATCCCAGAGTTGCTTAGCGCGCAGCCACACCCAGCGTCCGAAACACTAGGCCGGGAGCGGAACACAATAACAAAAATGGCACATTGTTCGAGGTTTTAGGTATTTTTCATGTACGATTATGAGTTAGAAATTATATTAACATGGAATATACAGTATATACTTTCCACGTAAGGCGTACAATTAACGGTGCTGGAAAATGAGAGGGGAAGGAGGGAAGAAGGGAGGGGAGCCCAGAGAGCAGACGATCAGCTCAGTTTCGCGCCAGAACAGAGGAAGTCCAGGATCCGCTTTTCTATGTTCCATAAAAAAATAATATATGTGTTCCTGGGTAATAATCTCCGGAAGTGAGCCCAAAAGACTAATGCAATGAAGGGCTCGGGTTAGGAGAGGGGCATCAGTAACTGAGGTAGCCTATAAAGTGGCCTCCCAAAGCAAGAAGACTGGCGGGGGATTTTATAGTAATGTTGCAGGTGCTCGTAAATAACTGGCCCAAAAGAAATGTTTTTAATCTTACGTGGAATAAAACGTTGTTTATTATCCTTCCCAACCATAAATATCTCGCTCTTGCTCTCTCTCTCTCTCGGTTTAACTTTTCTAAACCTTTTGGTAGACATAATTATCGGCATATCATATGGGCTTATTCTCGTTCATCAACAATGTGTATTTTTTAATAATAGGCCTATGTAGCATTTGCTGTAAACAAAGCCGCTTGACAGAATTAATTAAAAATGTAGATTGTGTAGAATCAACATTTGGCTATAATTAGTCCTTGGGGTGACCAGTAGCGACATTGGTAGAGCGCTCGGTTTCTAACCGGGAGGACGAGTTCGATTCTCGGCTGGTGGAGATAGTTGGGCAATCTCCTCACACCCCTTGCCTCTGTTCTGATCGCCTAACAGTAACATAGGTCTATGTCAGGGTAAATAGGTTCCTCGTGACCTCATCCCTTAACCACTAACAAAAAAAAAATAAATAAATAAAAATAATTAGTCCTTGTAATTGGGGTTGGGAGTGAGAGGGATCTCGCCTTGTGGGCCAATCGGCTTTCTGCAGACACCCATTTTCTTATGAAAAGATGCAAGTCCATGAATGTGAAGGGAGCGCTGCACCAAGAAAGATGTGGGATCGGACTTTGCGGTCTGATCTTAATAACCTGTGAGAAATGTGGTATACAATATGTTGGAAAGACGGAGCAATGTTTAAGAGAAAGAGCCTACGGGCATAGATCAGGAATTAAGAACGGCATCGACTCCAAGATTCTTCTATATAAGCATTTTAACACAGATTGTACTAAATTTGATTGTAAATACAAAATTATAGAAATTGTTCAAAGTAATCAAAATGTTTTAGATAGAGAAAATTATTGGATTGGAAAATTAATGACCATCTATCCATTTGGACTTAACAATCAAATAAAAAATGTAGGCAACATTTTGTATAAAGATTTATTAAAAAACGATTTTAATAACCCATATTTTAACTTCCCTGTTTTAAACAGAAGACCTGGTAGACACGGTAATAGAAGACTAAATACATTTAATAAAAAGAAAAGCAGGTCTGATATTATAATTATTGTTAATAATTTATATTCATTATATCGAAATTTCGGAATTAAAAAATTAAAAGATTCATTGAAAGGCCTACAAAAGAAAAGTTTTGCTCCTTTTATAGAAAATATTCTAAATAATAAACATAATTTCACAAATAAATTTAAGAATATAGTCTTTGCTTTTATGGGATATATTAGAGCTAATTCTAAGAAATCCAAAGATAACCGTATTAAAGATAAAGTCCTGTCCACTTTAAATTATTCCTCTAAAATTTTAGACAAAATTAATGTTAACAGTCTTATTAATTCAAAGAAAGTTAAGTCCATATTACCAGATGGTTGTAAAGATTTCAAACCATTAATAGTGTATTCATATGAACGACCTGTTGGGTCTATTATTTGTAATTATAATAAAGTTTTAGGAAATCTTTCAGATAATGATATTTTCAATAATAATAAATGCGTGTGTGAAAGAGTCATGGATATGCCAGCTAGCAGACGTGATGCACTAGCAAAGTTCATTTATAGTCCGATATGTCACATATTAACAGGTGACGTAGAACTAGTTAAACATTTTGCAAACGACAAATTAGCGGAGCTATGTCGTAAAGGGTTTAAATTTAGAATAGGGAGTAATAAAGTAACATGGGACATAATTTTAAAAGATATTGTTTTTTCAGTCAATAAATTAAAAGATAAATTGTTAAAAATTGCGTGCTGCAATGCGAGAGAACTAGAAGCATGGTCTAAATTATTAATTAAGTTAATTAGAAATAAAATTTTCTCGCTTAAAAATGAATTTAATCTTTCAGATTTTATAGACTATAATTATAATAAGCTTAAAGCTGATTTAATAAATTTACATAAACATTTTGTAATCACTACAGTAGATAAAGCCAGCAATAATTATAGCTTCACATGTAAGAAATTTTATCTTGAAAATATGAAAAAAGAATTAGGTATTAAGGGTAACATATTACGTAAAAATATTTGCGGTAATTCTGTTTATGAAATTCAAAATAATCTGAATATTGATAACTTAATCGATGAACATACCAAGAAAAATATAATATTTGATATTAAACTTTCTGATAAGAACAAGTGCATTGCAAAATTATACATGTTACCTAAATTTCATAAAAGACCTTATAAATATCGCTTTATTGCCGGAGCAAATTTGCTACCACTAAAACTCTATCAGAACAAGTAGTAAATTGCTTAAAATACATTAAAAGTACTCATAAAAGATATTGTAATACCATCATGAGAAGAACTGGCATTAACTATTATTGGAGTGTTGACAATTCGTTAGAAGTTACTGATAAAATAAATACCATGCCGAAAGTTACCTCGGTACATAGCTTCGACTTTTCAACTTTGTATACCAATTTGCCTTTAGATTTAGTATATTCAGAGCTTTGCTTTATTATAGATTTGCACTTTGACAGGTTCGTTAGGAATGGTAATTATTTCATAAATGTTTATACATATTTTAATAATGCATCACTTAGCTCTACTCCCACTAGTTCTGTATATTTTGATAGAACTAAACTTAAAGATGCCCTTAAATTCCTCCTTTTCAATACTTATGTTAGATTCGGGCCGTACATTTTCAAACAAATATTAGGAATTCCTATGGGTGGAAATGCTAGCCCTTTAATTGCAGACTTATTCTTGCTTGCTTTAGAATTTAAATATATAAAAGACTTAGTTGACAGTAGCAAGAAAAATAAAATTCCAGAAAAATTAGCACTTGCTAAACTGTTAAGTAATAATAGTAGATATATTGATGATATTCTTGTTTGCAATTTGTTAAATTTTAATCAAGTTGCTAAACTTATTTACCCTAATTCTATTCCCCTCACACAATGTAACGTAAATTATAAAGTTGAAAATTTTCTTGATATAAATATAGAGATTGTTAATGAACAGTGCATACTTAAAGTATATCACAAAGTTGATGATTTTAATTTTAACGTAATAAACTTTCCTTTCCCTAGTAGTAATATCGATAGTAAAATCACTTATAATTGTTTTTATTCCCAATTAATAAGATTTTGTAAAATCTGCACTAAAGTAGATGACTTTTGGGCTAGAGCTAGGTTACTATACAGACTCTTAGTGGACAGAGGTTTTGAGGCAAGTAAATTGTTCCATAAATTTAATCTTTTTAGGGTCAATTATTGTGACTGTATTCTAAAATTTGACATCAATAATTTTAATCAAGCATTTTTAACTTGAAGTTTCTTGTATAACCTCTGCTTACTTTTTGTCTGTATTTATTGTTTATCTTTTTCTTTTTCTTTTTCTTTTTCTATTATTATTATTATTAATATTGATGATTTTTTAAATTTATTGTTCTTGTTAAAAGAGTACTCTTTGTTTAAATCTGTTGTTACTTCATATTTTGCAATTATTTCTCTTTATATTATATGTATTCATTGTCGATAGTATCAATTGCTTACTTTTGCGATTTCCTTAGTTTATTTGTGCTATAAATGTAGGTTATTTGTAGGGTAGTTATTGATAGGGGTCACTTGAAGCATGCTATGCTTACAGGTACCTACCCGATAGCACTATCGTTAGTGAGTGCTGTACTGTATTTTATATATTATTTTGTAATAGTATAGATATCTTATCAATATTTGTATTTTTTACTATTGTTAATGTCTTGTCATGTTGCAAATTTGATTTTAAATAATATTTTGACATTTAACATGTAGTTTCTTTATTCATGCAGAGTTTAGTAAAATTTGCCAGAACGTCCCGGACTTCCCAAACTTGACTACTTCCTTTAACGTGACGATAGTGCGTTGTTATATGTGCGATTGGTTTGCTTGGGAAACAGATTAACTTGCTCATGTAGTGATGTACACCCTATGTGGTGGATTGTGTTCTTTTATTTAATAATTTTCATTTTAGTAAGCGTTGTTTCCACATAGCGATTTTGATAATTTAATTTGACTTTATATTGTCCTTGTCCCAATTTTGGTTTGTTTAGTTTGCAAGTTTTACATTTTAATCTAAGAACCTGACAAGTGAGGCAGCTCATTAGGACATGAAACTGGAACCGCGCTTCGTGTGGAGCACTCGGTCATTTAAATGTATATATATGTATAAGAGCCAGCTGTATGTCGCCCCAAGCAGTCAACAATGAGAAGGCTAGGAAAGCACCTAGAGTATAGCCCTAACCCCCTGACTCCCTTTTCAATTCCTTAACCCCCCCCCCCCCCTCGTGGACAGCGTAACAGCATGCCGAGCCCCTCCCCTACCCAGCATTCAACGTCTTTGGTCAAGTCCGTATCCCTACAGCATCACCCTGGCATTTCCCTAATTGCTATAACTCTCCATATAAACAGCTGGGCTGAATACCGGCACAGTATTCTCCCTACAACTCTCCCACATTTGAAGAATACTCGCCCAGACAAACCGCCAATGGACAAGAAGAGGAGCCTGCGTGACTGGAAATGCCTGGAGTAGGAGAGCCGAGCATCTACCCCGAGGCTACAAGTTCCGCTAGGCCAAGTAAATCCCCTCATTGACCTGACAGCTAGCCAACCAACAATACCACTTTCCTAGGTGTCTACCAGAACTTACAAGGAAACATCACAATCTTCCCATTCTGCAGATTCCTATGTACAGAGATATTGTAAAGATACCAGCTCAAACTATCATTGATAGGGCCTGGTGAAAATTTGGGAGTTTGGTATCTCTAACCAGGAGTGACGGAGTTGCTAATGTCTGTGGCCGTTATGCTCAGGCCTACCATATGAATTATTCAAAGCAGGAGTTAGGTAACTGCAACCAACAGGTGTGATGGACCTACTAACATCAATGCCAAGATAATCAGGCATGACCCGGAATGAGTTACTCAAATCAGGGGTTACTGAGATTCATAGCCAGAGTGACGGAGTTCCTCTCGTCTTTCGACCGAGATACTAGAGCCTTGACTCAGAGAGGGAGCTGTTTGCATTAAGCAGGTGGGCTGCCATAGGAGTCGCTCCCTAAGAGGTAATTAACTTTTGACCTCCTGTTCTGGGCCAGGTCTCATTCCCATTCTCCAGGTAGATGGTTTATAGGTCTGTCTCGCCCAGGTGTAGCGGTCACGGCAGTCGAGTGGAGAGCACGCTCACGTGTGAATCTGCTTGACCTGGGTTCGATCCCAGCCTAGGCAGACATTTAGTGGGTGTGGTTGTTGTTTTTCCCCAAGCTGCCTGGCCGAACAGCCCCAAGGCCCGAGCAAGGCCAAGGCCACAACCGAGCGCCGACCACAATAAAGCCTGGGTGACCGAAGCCACTCCATGGCGGGGAGCTGAGGAGGGCGCGGAAACCAAAGCCCCACCCAGGGCCCTGTGCCCCTCAGCAATTATGAAGAGAAAGTCGAGGGGCAAAGGAAAGATGTGACGCTTTGGCTTCCAATCTTGGTAGATTAGGTCAATCCACGCAAGAGACGCCATCACTTGAGATCTAGAAGATATATAAGTAAAAGGAACAGTCAGAGTAAGCTATGGGTATGGCAGAGATCACTCAGTTCTCACTCTGATAGACCAGCCCATCACCACATGACTAGAACCCAATCCTCTCGGCATCAGCTAGGAAAGGCCCTAGAAAGCCGCCTTTGGCGGGGGGGATAGCTCCCCTATTTCAACCCCTCTCGGGGTTGGGCACCCGCTGAGTGGGTGTGGTAGTGCGTTGTTGCGTGTTTCACATGCTCACACCCAGTCGGACACCTCGACGATGTATACTGACTAACACGCATAACAAAGCCACTTCAACAGCTTCCGCTCTCTTTAACATCCCTTCTCCCCTCTTTAGAAAATAGTAAAAGTAGAAAGTAGCTACGAGGTGTCGTTGTAAAGGCTTATACCTCAATACCTTAACCTGACCTGATGCAGGAGCGGCGAGATAAAAGAGAGCGGGGCAGGTGGGCCAGCTTTGGAATTCCTGTGGGACCTTGGGGGCGTAGCTTGGCCCGTTGTTCCTGTTTACTTCTGAAGTCGTTGCAGCGTGTCTCCATAGAGTCCGTAGTTTTCTGGGCAGGCTCCTTTATATTTGCGATTTTGGGTATCTGGACTTTGGCTTTTGGCATAACAATTATATCTACTGCACTCCCTTCAGTCGTATGGAGAGCCCTTTCATGGTCAGTAACAGCAGCATCTCTCTCTGAACTCCTTCCATCCACTTCCGACTCTCGCGACTGAGCAGGCCCCAAGGCCCAGCATCAGCCGCAATCATGTTGCCCAAGTAACAGAACTTATTTACACATTCCAGGTGCACATCCCCCAACTCTTTGTTACCAGGTGGATCCGGTACTGCCAAGACACCCCTATATATGGCACATTCAAAGCTAACTTGTAATGGAGGTCTATTTCTCAACTCTGACATCTTACTTTAACTTTTAGTAGCCAAACTGGGCTGGTTACTGAACCGATCTCACAAAAAACCGAGCCCTCACTTCTGGGAAATTGAACTCGGGACCAGTCAGTTCCTAGACCAGTACTCTATCGCTATAGCAATAAAGGTATCTCCCTTGTGCTGGCAGTATAAGTATGTTTTTACATTCAATATCTGACCACAGTTGCCTAATGTACAGTAGTCTTCGTATGTTACCGTCTTGTTGTGGTACTGAGGCTGGTGTGGTTTGCAGATAATGCAGGTGCAGGTACTGCAGTTGGACTTAGTTGAGTCTTGCTACGGCAAGGGTAGCATTATGCCAACATCAGCCAAACTGATGACATGAAGGGACGGTGTTGTGACGGGACTTTATTGTATTATATTCCAACTGTGGATAGGCAACCATGTCCGAGCCGTTACAATGTATGTAATAGAAAATTATGTTAAACCATTGGATGTATGTACAGTATGTGCAGTAGAGCTCCAAAATACCTGAAACTTTCAACCTCTTCCAATTTCTCCATTTCTCAGTTCAATTTTTCATCTTATCTTACGTTCTTTCTTAATTCTCTATTTCATGAATTATCCATTATCTTTCATTTCCCTACATTGACCTTTAACTTCCTTTCTTTCATACACCATGTTAAAGTCTATGACCACTCTCTTAACCTAAGAAGTGCGCATGGGGGTAATTAGAAACGTCCCCCTGTGCTGACGTATTTGAGCTGTTTCCATCACTAAAATATTCATTTTACCATAAATAGCATTAATACTTATCCATACGCGCCTATTATGGGTTGATTATAAAGGTATTAACCTGAAACAACAATAAAACGAGTGAAAACAGCGTTTGGATGGTCAAAATCGGAGATACAGGCCGCGAGTTATATAATGTATGGGTGAGGCAACCTGCTTTCCCGCCAATTTCCCCCAAGGCCACTGAGACACAGTCGATCGATACTCTCTCTCTCTCTTGCACTCGCTTGCTAACAGAGATGACAATGCCCTGCTTGCAACTCGCTAATGCACGAAAATATACCTCAGAATAAGGGAATAACAGGGAAAATAGGTGATAATTGAAGGAGGGGAGGAAAGTGGGGAAGGAGGGGAGGTAGAGGAGTGATATTTTGCATGGCCAAAAAAAAAAAAAAAAAAAAAAAAAAAATCGGTTTAAAGTTGATTTTTTTTTTCTCTGACTCTTAAGAGTCTTCCCGCAGTCCGCCGGGGGAACTCTTAAGAGTCTTCCCGCAGTTCCCGGGTTAAGAGTTCTTCCACATTTTCCACCAAAAGGATTGAACCGTCTGAATACAGGCATTATATAATCTTCCACTCTCCTCCCTCTGATTCCTACCTAGCTCCCATGCCCATCTTACTCCTACGTTGACCCAGCTTAACGCCACCTATTTTCACATTTCCCATTGCAGTTCTGTAAAATACAATATTCATCACAAACAATATAACTGATGACAGTACACTCATGTCATACTGGTGAAACAAAGTTATTAAGAGTAATAGACCACAAAGACACTGATTTATTGTCAAGAGTATATTTAACTAGACTTGCTACAAAGCTCCGGGTTCCTGCTATAATTGTAAATAAAAATATAAATATACCGGAAAGAAATTGATGACAGTCAGGGTAATATGCTAACTTGACACGAACAAGTTCAGAACTTGAAACACCGAAGACGATATAGCCATTCAACGTATATGTCAACATAGAAATAAGACTATATGGTGTAATATAAAACCTTAACTCTATATATCAGATGATGCCATTTTATGTCAACATCTACAGTATGTATCATCAGACATCTTATGATAATGTACGACAGATTGGGAGAGATATCCTGATCAAGATTCGAACCCACTCACTCCAGGTATAATTGGGAGAGTCGGGCACCGTAACCACTCCACTCATGGCCGAGTGGTTACGGTTCCCAACTCTCCCAAATATACCTGGAGTGAGTGGGTTCGAATCCTGGTCAGGATATCTCTCTCCCAATCTCCAGACATCTGTAGGTATCTTCAATTAAGGAAGGACCTTATAGAGTTAGAGGGTTATTATATAAAGACTTAACCCTTACTCCTTCAAGTTTTTCCTAAACTGTGTAAAGTCATCTGGCAGTAGCATCGAGAAAGCTTAAAAATCAACATCCAATTTGAATTATTCAGAGCCTGTCTCATCTTCAGTGGTCATAGCTTCCTCCTCCTCCTCTTCTCCTTCTTCATCCTCTCCCTCCTCTTCTTCCGCTTTCTGGCAGGGAAGGAAACGGCATGTTATTACTGATAAAACTATCAATTAATATAACCCTAAGGGTAAAACGAATCTTAAGATTATCAAATTATATCAATAAGGGTTCGGATATCTGGAGAGGAAGAACGATCAAAAATTGTTAGAAGTTACAGTTCTGTGAACATGGGAGATATGTGAAGAGGTCGACCTAGAAAGATGTGTAATTACTTTGCTAAAGACTGATTTGAAATGTTTAAGCTAAACTAGTGAGGTAGCCCAAAACAGGGCTGTCTGAAATGCCAATATTAGAACGAAATCGTGCCTCTCATGGATAACTGCCTCCAGGCTCCCAGACATGCCCCGACTGACCCACTCCATAGTGCCATTTCCACTAAGTGGATTATGACCATGAACACTGAAGGAGCAGACCCAGAGCAGTCCCTCACCCGGATGGCAGTTCCACCAATGTTTTGCTATTTTCTTTACCCCAGTGGGGCCCTGGCTGGAAGCATACCAAGCACAGGAGTTTTCTGAAGATAGGACCCAATGGTCCACTGCTCCAGGAGCTGATTACACCACCAAAGTGGCGGGCGGTGGGGTCGCCGCATCCCTACGCCACACCATCACTTTATACTATTCTCCTCAATTTACAGGCTAATTTAAACAAAACTTTAAATCAACTGACCTCTTTCTTGGGCTTCTCTTCTTTCTTCGCCTTCTTGGCCTTCTTCTTGAGAGGCTTCTCATCACTGTCGGTGGCAGTGGAATCCTCATCAATAAACTCCTTAGACTTGAAGCCACCACCGGAACCAGCCTTGGTGGGTGAGACGGCTGCAGCAGCAGCAGCGGCTGCCTTCTTAGCTCCTCCAGCCTTCTTCTTCTTGGGGCTGGGGGATCCACCAGGGGATACGGCGGGGGCTGCTGCTTCTCCTAGTGACTCCTTGTACTCCTTCATGGCGATCTCGTACTTTTTCTTGGCTTCAACTGCCTTCTCGTCCCATTCCTACAAGAATTAGATCATAAATTATAATTTATTATACTATATCACTGGCTTCACCTTTGTACTATACTTATTCATAGATATCTGTTACTCTTACTTGGCGTCCGCTGCTCTCTCCGCCCACTCCTACAACAATTAGCATCAGCAATTTTCTTGTGTCTACCTTGTACTCCATTCAAGTAACATGTAAATACAAAAAATAGCCTCCATTATTCTTCCATGTCTAGCTCATATTATAGCTTAGTTTCTTTTGCCTTTTCCTCCCACTCCTAGAACATTTAGATCTATCTATATCTATATGCTCAGGCCCAATCCCAATCCCAACATTTAGATACTAAAACAAAATTATAATCTAATATACGATGTCTATGAGCAATACGATATTATTTTAGGACGCGGCCTGTGGCATGGTCGGTAGCAAGTCCAACTGCTGATCAAAGGGTCGGCAGTTCGATCCCACCCCGTGCCATTGGTAGGCGTCAAGAGTTTAAACACTCAGGTCTAGCAATTTGTGGCAAATGTCCAGTAAAGTCCCTGTAGAAAGGGTACACCCTAGCCCTTTCAATCAAGGGAGTTTACCGCGTTAAAAACTGTATCATCATCATCTACTCCGAGGGAGGCTTAACCCGGAAACTGCGGGGAGACTCTTAAGAGTTCCCCCGGCGGACTGCGGGGAGACTCTTAAGAGTGAGTGAAAACAAAAATCAACTTTTGACATCGGAAAAAAAAAAAAAAAAAAAAAAAAAAAAAAAATTGTTTTGACCCCTGGGCCATGCAAAATCTCAGTCCTCTACCTCCCCTCCTTCCCCACTTTCCTCCTCTCTTTCAGTTATCACCTATTTTCCCTGTTATTCCCTTATTCTGAGGTATATTTTCTTGCTAACATTAGCGAGTTGAAAGCAGGGTGTTGTCATCACTGATGGCAAGCGAGTGCAAGAGAGAGAGAGAGAGTATCGATCGACTGTGTCTCAGTGGCCTTGGAGGAAATTGGCGGGAAAGCAGCTTGCCTCACCCATACATTATACAACTCGCGGGCTATATCTCCGATTTTGACCATCCAAACGCTGTTTTCACTCGTTTTATTGTTGTTTCAGGTTAATACCTTTATAATCAACCCATAATAGGCGCATATGGATAAGTATTAATGCTATTAATGGCACAATGAATATTTTAGTGACGGAAACACCTCAAATACGTCAGCACAGGGGGACGTTTCCAATTACCCCTATGCGCACTTGTTAGGTTAAGGGGAGGTAGACCGTTTGTTTGGTCTAAAAGTCATTTACTCATATATTATTTTAGTTTCCTACCTAGACCTCCATCAAGCTTGGAAAAACACCCCCCTAGACCCCCTTCAAGATAAATTTGTATATTTTTCAGTAGAAAAATTTCCCGGCCAAAGGCCGGTTCCTCTTAAAATTGCAGGCTCGTTATCGCTCGCCAGGAAAAAATCGACACCTAAATGACACGAAAGGTCTTAAAATTGATAACGAAATGGGGTGAAAGGTGTAAAAATCGCCAAACTAATGGGCCGAACGTCTTATAATCTCAAAACTAGTGGGGCTAAACATTAGGGAGAAGGGGGTCCAGAAAAACGGTCTGCCTCCCCTTAAAGTAGACTTATGTTGAGTTGGCTCCCAGTCAGATGCTCTACTGATGCTGCCACCCAGTCAAGTGTACAGTACAATACTGTAGTCATTTTACGGTAGGGTTATCGTGTGGCAAAATAAGGGAAAATTAATAAAATGAATTCGCAAAGGATTTTCGTTCACTTGTACATTATCTATTTTTAATTAATTTCACCACACCACCAAACACCTCCAATGGCTGGGCTGTCCTGTCTGGAGCAGTGTGAACTCTCAATCCTGAATCCCTGGTTCGAATCACTAGCTCACAAAAAGGCTCTTGCATCTTTATTGTGGTGATGGGCTGGTCTATCAGAGTGAGAACTGAGCAATCTCTTCCATACCCATAGCTTACTCTGACTGTTCCTTTTACTTATATATTTTCTAGATCTCAAGTGACGGCGTCTCTTCCGTGGATTGACCTCCCAATCTACCAAGATTGGAAGCCAAAGCGTCACATTTTTCCCTTGCCCCTCAACTTTCTCTTCATAATTGCTGAGGGGCACAGGGCCCTGGGTGGGGCTTTGGTTTCCCGGGCATTTCCGCACCCTCCTCAGCTCCCCGCCGTGGAGTGGCTTCGGTCACCCAGGCTTTATTGTGGTCGGCAGGTAGGGTTCTGTGGGGGCGCTCGGTTATGGCCTTGGCCTTGCTCGGGGCCTTGGGACTGTTCGGCCAGGCAGCATGGGGAACAACAACAACAACAACACCTCCAATGAAATTAATGAAAGCATATACTGTATGTGATCCACCAGGATTCGAACCTGGGTTATCACACACACATTTTTAGACACCTTAACCATTACACCACCAAGACAGTTAAAGGTTTATGCACAAGCCTACGACTTATTATCCATTCTCGAATACTGGATATTAATCTAATCATGTTCACATTCCCACCGCACATTATAACATGAGTTTCTTTTGTCCTGTGAACATGATTTACATAGCAAGCTGTTTTGTGTCGACCATATAACTATGTCAAAGGATGATTGCCTGCACTATAGTCTATTCGCTGTTAGTAGGCGAGAAATCATGACCTTTAACCTCTGTAACTCAAAAACTAATAGGGCAATCGAGCTAATATTTCTACCATTTGGGATGAGTCAATCAAGGCATATATGTGGAAATTTACAGCCAATTTGCTCTAGCCCTTTTTGAGTTACAGAGGTTATTCCCCCCCTAAAGTATTAGAACAAGAACTCTCCATCTCTATGCAAAGCAGAAAGCAAGTAGGAATAAAACTAAAATATAGAATTCAATATGAGAGAAATGTTGAAATATATTGAACTACATCTAACTTATGGGGGGATGGTTCACTTTTTGGGCGATTTTTGCATGTATTCATTATTTTTCTAGTTTCCTCCCTAGACCACCATCAAATTAAAAAAAAACATCCATTAGATCCCCCTTCTAGATTAATTTGTACATTTTTCGGTAGAAAAATTTCCCGGTCGAAGGCCGGTTCTTCCAACATTACAGGCTCACTATCATTCGCCAGGAAAAAAATCGACACCTAAATAGCACGAAAGGTCTTAACATTGACAACGAAATGGGGCGAAAGGTGTTAAAATTGCCAAACTAATGGGCCGAATGTCTTATACAGTAATCTCAAAACTAGTGGGGCTAAACATGAGGGAGATAGTGGTCCAGAAAACAGGCCCATGTCCCCTTAAAGATACAGAATACCGTACCTTCCTCTCAGTGATACCCTTCCATCTCTGTCCGGCTACTTTAGAGATCTCGGTGATGCTAATGCCAGGGTTGTCCTTCTTGATCTCCTCGCGGTGTTCGTTGAGCCAAATGAAGTACGCGGACTGGGGTCGCTTGGGCTTATTTTCATCCTTCTCCTTCTTCTTCTTACGAGGCTTTCTTGGCTTTTCAGAGATTGTTTTTGCCTTGGGCTTCTGCAATGGTCATGTGGAATATATATCACTGGGTTGAAATATGTTACGAGATTAATTTTTGTCTTAATTTATAATAAACCTAGTATTGAAAATACTAACAAGTTGAATAAACTATAAGGTTCCTATACTAAACACCTTATAATACAGTACAGTATACAGTACCATTATATCAATACAAACACTACTACTACTACTACTACTACTACTACTAATAATGATAACGATAATAATAAAAATATTCACGATCATCTGATCTTTCGTTTCTCAAAATCGCCCGTTCTTTCGGGGGAATTCACTAGCGTTCATAACGCGTTCCACCACAATTAAAGGAATGTGGCGTTGTTCATATACAGTACCGATGTAAGCCACAACCATGGAAATGGTAGTAGTTAAAGCTTGTAATAATTTGTCACCAAGCCACTCATAAAATCATAACTTTTTTGGGAAGAGAAAGGTCTTAAGCTGACTCTTAAAAGATTCAACTAGCATTGAATCTGAATCTAAGATTAAGTTCTATCTATCTATCTATCTATCTACTCTTTCCCATTTTTCTTTTTTTTAAATATACATTTTTTCCCCTTAAATTTTAATGTATGAGAGATTAACCCTATTTACCCTCCAATGGTACTGTTTGGTGAAAAGAGGCATGAAGGATGAGGAGACTATCCAACTGCCTCTGTCTGACTGAGAATCAAAGAGAAAGTTAATAAGTACCACAGGAACAAAGATATAAAATAAAAGGTATACAGTATTTGGGAGTTAGAAAAAATGGAAAAGGCAAATTCCCCATTTTTGTTTTCAATAAACTTAAGGTAACTAAATGTTAACATAATTCTATAGTATGGTACCCTCTCTTTCTTTTCCTTCTTCTTCTTCTTGCCGTCTTCACCTGTGCCTTCTTCAGTGTCACCAGAGTCAGAGGAGTCATCAGCGTAACTGTCATATCTGGGGAAAGTATTATGTCAATTATACATCCACCAAGTTCAGTAACTCGGGTACACTATCCGAGTCGTATGCAGTCATTCAAATAATACACAAAATTGATTACAATTATAAAGTACCTATTAAAAAATAAAGTAAGTTGGATTAATATATTTAGTGACAAAATAGTTAGTGTGCAACATACGCGATTCATGACCTGCACGGGGACACAAAAATTCCCCTAAAATTGGCATACACGAATAAAAATGCAGTATCTTGGGTACAGGTATTTAAAATAACACTCCAAATATAACATACCTGTACCTGTAGTATAATTCCAAATGATTACCCTAAAAGATTTGTGTTTTCGTACAGTAGCCTAAGTTAATTTGCGTGTTTTTGTAGCAAAGGTTAAGTTAATAAGTTTGAGAGAAAAATATACAAAAATAGATAGACATATTTTGTGGGACTTGCCTACAGTACTGTACTGTACCCCGAAAAATATCAAAATGACCGAAGCCATCCAAAAGCTTATGCCATTACAAATCAATAGATATAGATGGGAGCATCTATATGGCTTTAGGTGCTTCAGTGCGAGTATCCTACAGTAGGTTCGAGTCTTTGGAGTATTCATTACTTTCATTGATTTCATTAATTAGGTTTATCATCATCATCATCATCTCCGACGCCTTGCTTCCCCCTGGGAAACCCCCACTAGAGGATGGCCATGACAGAAACGTCTCCAAGCTACTTTGTCAAGACATGCCTCCTTTGCCCGTGCCACAATGCCCCTTCCACTACGTGGAAGTTTTTCTTCAATATATTTTTCCACTTTCTTTTCCCATACCATAGGTGGTCTTCCACTACTAGCGGTTCCACTCACCTGACTCCCATATATCTTTCTTGGCATTCTGTCTTCATCCATTCTCTGAACATGACCATACCACCTCAAAGTACTTCTCTTTATCCACTCAGGTTTATTTGTAAGATAACTGGTGGGTTGGTGTAAATAAATATGAAATAATTGAAAGACTTACTCTTCAGCAACATCACTGCCCTCTTCTCCAGGTGCAAAGTCCTCATCCTCACTAGAGTCCTCATCATCACCCTCGTCTCTCTCTCGGGCTTCCTCACGCACACGACGCATGTACGGATCGGGCTCATCAGCATCACTGTCAGCAAAGTCATCCTTGCGTCCTCCCATCTCCTGTTATAACAAGTAATAATGTAAAACTTGCAAAATAAACAAACCAAAACAAGGATGATAACAAATAATAATGTAAAACTTGCAAAATAAACAAACCAAAACAAGGACGACAACAAGTAATAATGTAAAACTTGCAAAATAAACAAACTAAAACAAGGACGAGACAATATACAGGCAGAAGAACTATAGGTAGCGACAACGAACTTGACAACATTCTTAACCCCTTAACTTCTTATAACTCAAATTGAATGAAAGCAATCGGTCTGACATTTCTATAATTTGGGAAGAGTCCACTAGGAAATAGGTGGATATTTACCTTTGAGTTACAGAGATGTCAGGTATCAAGAGTATTGTCAAGTTCGTTGGCGCTACCCTTAATCCAAAACGCTATGTGGAAATAACGCTTTACTCAAAATGAAACTTTGAAATAAAAGCACACAAATACCACCACATAGGGTGTACATAGCTATATAAGCAAGTTAATAATATACAGTATCTATCTATTCTTAATTATCCTAAAACAAACAGGAACATCAATGTCATCCTTGTGCCCTAATATCTATTATTATAATGTAAAACTTACAAAATAAACAAACCAAAACTGGGACGACACAGTCTAAAGATAAAAGAACTTTAAAGATAAAAGAACTTATCAAAATCGCTATGTGGAAACAACGCTTAAGCAAAATATTGTAAGAATTGTTGCATGAATTCTAGTCATTATTTCCAGGTTAGTTAGTTAGTTATGTAGAGCAGATTAACCAGATCACTGAGCTCCATACAGAACTCTCATAGGTCTGGCATTATTTCCAGGTGAATCATTTTATAAAAAGTTGATGTTTTTAAAAATACGAGTTGACTATTATCTTTCTGCACATTACTTACCATTTTCCCTCTGTTCTTTATTCTAAGCTTCTTTTGGCTGACATAGTCAAAGAGTCGGTTGTATTCTCCTTTATCAATACTGCTGAATGTGTTGATTCCTCCATTCTTTACCTCAACCTGAAATTATAATATTCATTAACCTCACATATTTTAACCTCTTCAGTACTGTAGGATACAGTAATAAAAGTCCCCCCCCCCCCCCCCCCCAGTCCCAAGCAATGTGGCCAAAATGGCAGGAGACACCACCTTTCCACCTCAAGAGATGAGGCAAGACTGGCTCTCTCACCCTTCAGTGGGTCTTATATAAGCTGGAAAAAAAAAAAAAAAAAGTACAGGGTTGTACAGGTAGTTACAAGGGAAGTACATTACTGACGACTATATCCGTCGCTGGGACTGGGGAGTTACTTATCTACTGACGACTATAGTCGCCTCTGGGATTGGAGGGGTTAAGGTAAGTATTTACAAAATTGTATGTACAGTATGTATGTATATATATATAATTGTATATACTCTGGCAACTTCACCAGTTGTCCTATTTTTGTATTATTTTTTATTTCATTGTTATTTATGGGGGTGGCCGACTCGAGACAGAGCCCGAACACAGACATCACAACATATCAGAAAAACAAAACAAAACACAAAATCACACACATCTAGGTCGCCCAGAAGTACCAAATTACTGTACAGTGGGATCACCTACCTCGATGGGTATTGGGACCGAAAAAAGCAATCGAGATTCGAAGTTAACTTCTTTAAGGAGAAAAGTACAATAGGGACCAGCGAGTCGGCAAGTAACCCACATCAAATCTGACAATCACCACTTTTGACCCAGTAACTCGTATTTAACCCCCTTTTTGCTCAATCTGGATCAATAGTTGTGTATCTTATGGCTCCCTAACCCTTCACCTACAACTACATCTATGATATTCCATGTAATTGATCAATAAAACAAAGCATCTTTACTTGAACAAAAACAAAAGTAGACATGTGTTGCATCGTGAAGCGACAAGTTGCTAAACTGGCCGCCAATCTACCAACTTCAATAAATTTTCCATGGTACAGTATATAGTTTAATTAAATTTGCCTTTACTATTAATATACGGTATATTATAATTTTCCATGGTACATTATATAGTTTAATTAACTTTGCCTTTACTATTAATATATATTATATTTTCCTCATAAATACATTAATGTATATTAAAACATGGTAAAGTAATTTATATTATTACGTAAACAAAAGCGGCAGAGATGAGAGTCAGGTTAGACAGACTACCGCTCGAAAACAATCGATACTAGCGGTACCGTACATTAGTATACTGGTAAACAAAACACAATGACTGTGAGGTTCACAAATCAATTTGGTCAAGGTTACTCTGTTTATATTAGTATATAAGCATCAAGCATTGATATTTAGCTATCGAGATTAAAAAAAATAACCGAGATTTGTGATTGAGGCGAGCTTGAAGGTGGTATCGGGATGCGAAATATCGAGATGAGATTGATCGAGGTATGTGAGCCTACTGTATTTAAATTACTACGGTATCTATCTATCTATCTATTTACTCAGGCCCAATCCCCACTTTTCCTATTTATTTGTTAATTTTCTTATTTATTTATTTTTGGTTTTATTTATTTATTTTGTTTTGGGGGGTGGGGGGAGGGGCCCTACTCAAGACAGAGCAACAATAGGGACAACACAAAACACAACAGAAAACATTGAACACACAAAAACAAAATACAAATTCACACACATCTAGGTCATCCAGGAGAAGACCCAGAGACCAGGGTCACCAAGGTCCCCCCAGCACTCACCTGGCCCCTGGAGAGGTTCCAATCTCGGCAGGCAGACATGCAGCGAAGCCCTACCACCACACTTCCAGGCGCACCCTTCATATAAATTGTCCCCCCCCCAAAAAAAAAAAAAAAAAAAAAAAAAAAAGAGACAAGACATACATAGCTATAGAAATTATTTGTAAGACTAACCTCAAAATCAAAGGATCTGGTAGTGGAACCAGATCGAGCAAAGTTGACAGAAGTAATCTCGTCAAATCTAATGTGAACTGGTGGCTTGTGGACGTAGATGATACCTCGCTCAAGTGGATATAAGTACCCTGCTGCTGCCTTGAAGGAACAGCTGATGCCCTGAGTCCCGGAATGTCTGAAACAAACAGATCACATTAATATTTACATTCTATCTATAATCTCTATCTATTTATTGCCAGACGCCCTACTCCTCTTTATGAGGGTAGCCATTCACAAAATGCCCCCAGGTGGACCTGTCCCCCATGAGAAGGACAACCTATGCCAGTTTATAAAAGGACTTACAGGATTCACCACTAACTCAGGGTCCGTCAAACTCCGAGGCCCTTTATGTATCTTTTTAGCACTATTTTTCAACAGCGGTGGGTGGCTAGTCTATCTACCAACCTTCTTGACCCTTAGGTAAGCAGTAAAGATTTGCATAAAGTTTACTCCCCTAGATGGGTTGCTGACCAAGGCTGACAAGTCCCATCCACCCACATTTTTATAAGGTTCTCCCCTAGATGGGGAGCTAACTGACTTTACCACAGCTATTTAATTAATATACTATACAGCATGGTAATTTCATGATCATTAATTGATAATTCATTTAGTATTTTATTCTTGTAATTTGTCAAATATCATAACATTTAATTCAAGATATATTATTCTATGTGATTTATAGGATAAGAGCCATTACTCAGTTATGTTAACAAACCTTAATCATAGTGTTAAAGTTAAGGGGGGGTGGTTAGTTTTTCTGGACCCCCTTCTCCCTCATATTTAGCCCCATTTTTTTTGTTTTTTTTTGTTTTTTTAGATGTTTAGGTGACAATCACCACGGTTGATCTGGGGATCCGCCGTGCTTAGTGTTGAGATTAAAATTAAAATGTAAAACTTGCAAACTAAACAAACCAAAATTTGGGACAAGGACAATATAAAGTCAAATTAAATTATCAAAATCACTATGTGGAAACAACGCTTACTAAAATGAAAATTATTAAATAAAAGAAGACATTCGCTCCAGTAGTTTGGCAAATTTGAGACCTTTCACCCCATTTCTTTGTCAATATTTAGACCTTTAGTGCCATTTAGGTGTCGATTTTTTCCCGGTGAGCGATAGCAAGCCTGTAATTTTTGGAGAAACCACCCTTTAGCCAGAACATTTTTCTACCGAAATGTAGAAATTTATCTTGAAAGAGGGTCAAGGGAGTGTTTTTTAAAGCTTGATGGAGGTCTAGCAAAGAAACAAAATAATTAATACATATTTAAAGTGAGTATCCTGGGTTCGAGTCCTCGGAGTGCCACATGTATTTGTTGATTTCATTGATTGAGTTTAGATGTGAAGTTGGTTGGTGTAAAAAAACAATATATAGGCCAAAATATTACCACGTTCTGAGAGTGAGGGTCTGAGTGTGGGGGATGAGACTGTGAAGCGCAGAGGCGAAGCGGCTTCAGAGATGGGATTACTTCAAGCCGGGGTGCTTCGCATGTCTCACTCCCTAGACTGGAACAAGACCTCACGGGCCTCACCGTGTTCAGTGGTAGAGTGTAAAAGGCTATCAGCCTATGCCCGAGAGGGAGTAGTTGGAATATAGGAAAAAAAACTACGCCTTTAATTGAAATAGTAAGAATTATTATGTTTTTTCCACCAACCAACTTCACCTCTAAACTCAATTAATGAAATCAACAAATACATGTGGCACTCCGAGGACTCGAACCTAGGATACTCACATCGAAATTCTGCGCACTTATGCATTACGCTATCAAGACAGTATCACTTACAGTACGACTTACCCTGTGAAGTTACCAGGAGTGACAATCTTCCTGTTACAGCATCCTTTGAACATTTTGCTAATAACTTCAAACTGAGCTCCAGTCATCTCCTTCTCTAAACGCCCTTCATACTTCTCCTGCAGCTCTTCTCTGTAAGCACATTACATACATAGTTTAACAATACGGTATATACTGTAGAGTTAACTAATAATAATCTAGAAGTTATAAATCAAGTATTAATAGAGCAAAATGTTAGTTAAGTAATATTGCTTAGAGGTAAGTGAGAAATTATAATGTAAAACTTGCAAAATAAACAAACCAAAACTTATACGAACACAGTAAAAAGACAAAACAACTAATCTCAACTAATATCAGGAAGAGTAATGAAATGAGGAAAGTATTGACATTTCAACAAACTGTTCTCACTCATGCAGTAGCCTACGCCTGGTCCCAACACAATATTTCTGAATTTTGCTACTTTGTAGCTGGTGTTTATCATATCTAATGATGGGAGGGTTTGCTGAAGTTGATGGGACCGTGTACAGTACTACATACCTAACCACGTGTAATAAAATGAAACCACTGACTTCCTTAAATTTGGCCACACGACCATGTCATAAAAATCAAAACCATGTATTACATGTTGGCAAAATGTTTTGGACCTCACAGTGTACTAGGCAGATCATGAACGAAAAACGTGTACTACGAAGATATACTGTACAGTACCGGGTACTGCATTTGTTTTATGCAGTAGTGTCGAGTTAATGTAAATATCTCCATATTTCACACAAATTATTAACACACTTTATAGCAAACTATTGATTTTACTGTATATTCTCTTTGCAGGAGCAGGTCTCTGGCAGTTTTCCACAAGTTGTTTATACAGAACTGTTGGTAAATAAGGATGGTAATAACAACTAAAAAACAAAACAATGCTATAAAAATAAACTTACTCAGTAAGTGGTAGTTCAACGGAGTCAGTCTCGTCCCCAGAGAACAGTAAGATCAGGTACGGGTAGCGCGTCTGCCCTTGCTTGATGGGAGGGTCTAAAGATACCTAAAAACATATAAGGAAATTAAGTTCGCTTTAGATTATAAACAGCTTGTTAATGAAATAGAAAACAAAAAATTCTATCACTCACTATAACTAATAATTTTAGGCAAATACCAATACAGTATTAGATATTAATTGTGAAACTGTAGTACCGGTATGTAGTTGTTCCTATCATCCACTGACTTGCAGTCACCTAAGGTTGAGTTCGCCAAACTCCTAGTGACACCGAGGAGCGCATCGCCCCTCGTTGTGGGTGGTGATTTGGTGCAGCAGACTGTTCGAAGGGGCAGCACCCTCCCCTGTGAAGATGGGCTTGTCTGGCACTTTTTGCAGTTCGACATCGAGGGCTCTCTTGAAGTTGTCTAACGAGATGCCCCTCATGTCTCTTACTCGCCGTGGGAGTATGTTGAAGAGACATGGTCCTCTGTGTGATAACCAACCCTCTCGCAGAGAGCCAATAGCACCCCTGTTATTCATCCGGAGGATATCACATTCCCAGCCTCTCCTATCACTGAACTTCATGACTATCGGGGTATGTACGTTTGGTACTAAACCCTCTGCGATTGTGCTGCCCAGTAAGCCAATGGAGCACTGTCAATGACAAATACAAGTACCTTCCACAGCATTTGTGCGGTTGGTCAAATACAGGTACAGTAATATGTTGTGTCGCCGCTGTCATTACGTTTTGCTCGCTGTATGCTGTTTAATGTCTGTCAGATGTTGAATAGGGTGTGTAAAGATAGTAACATATTTGTATATCTCACTCGAAACAATGAATTAACACTTAGATTGAGCTGATCAAAATATACTTGGTGCCGCGACATCACTTATTTGGGCAACTGTACAACCATATAGTCCCATACCTCTGATGTCCACCAGTGCAGCTAGGGGAATGGAAATTAAGGAACACCCCGTTCTTAACATTAATCCTCCATTACAAACCCAAATGCACTTGAATAAATTAATGAAAGCATATGATCCTCCCGGGATTCATATTCGGGACACCAAACCCAGAACATAAGCATCTAAACCATCACACCACCAACACATTCAACACAAATAAATGTCATGTAGTGGAAATGGGAGTAAGTAAAAGAAGGCCTCATATGGAATATAAGTTAGGAGAAAACACTATTAACCCATCAGAGAAAGAAAAGGACTTAGGGATAACTGTTAGGAGTGATCTTTCACCTGAGAATCATATTAATAAGATAGTGGGAGAAACATATGGACTGCTAAACAGAATAAAAATAGCCTTTAACTACAGTATATAAACGAGGAGATGCTGGAGAAAATAATAAAAACATTGGTGAGACCAAGACTGGAGTATGCGGCAGTGGTGTGGGCACCACATCTAAAAAAGCATATAAAGAAGCTGGAGAAGGTTCAGAGAGCTGCAACTAGGATGATACCAGAACTGAGAGAATTACCATATGAGGAGAGATTAAAGAAATTAGATTTACCATCTCTAATGGATAGGAGGGAGAGAGGCGATATGATTATGATGTACAAATGTGTGAGAGGACTCGAAAAGGTGGACAAGAAGGGTTATATTGTGAAAGATAATGGTAGAACTAGGGGGCATAGATATAAGCTAATGAAAGGAAGATGTAAAGGAGATGTGAGAAAGTATAGTTTCCCTTACAGAAGTATAAGTAAATGGAATCAGTTGGAAGAGGAAGTGGTGTGTGCCAAAAACATTTCATATTTTTAAGGCAAAGTTAGATAATTGTAACTCAGGAAGCGGGACAATACGAGCCTAAAAAGCTCAACTCCTGTATACTACAAATAGGTAAATACAAATAGGTAAATACATAGGTCAATAAACCTGGCCGAAAATTGAACCCGGGGCGTTCCATGCAAGAGTCTAGTGCGGTACTGCTTAGCCATGCTGGCTACAGTATATACTGTATATTAATTGGCCAGTCTTTATTGGCATGTCTGGACATTTGGATCTTCTTACACTCAATTAACGGTACTTAGCTATTTAAATTTTTTTATTAAAATGTAAAACTTGCAAACTAAACAAACCAAAATTGGGACAAGGACAATATAAAGTCAAATTAAATTATCAAAATCGCTATGTTGCCAAAAATGTTGTTAGTTATAAACACTTGGCAATAATATGATACAAATATAAAGGTTCTTATTCTCCATTAATTATTGAGAAATAAGCTGATAAGGGATTGAACTCTGCCAAGAACCTTACCACAAAGAAGTGTTGGCGCTGGTCAGGATGAGGCAGAAGAAACAGTCGAAGGACAGTAGTTGTAGGGATCTTGAAGTCAAAGGTTTTACCGTGAAGCTGGATGAACGACGGGTAGATCTTAATATCGTAACGACCACTGAAACACAAGGAGACAAACATAAAACAATAATTTAAAGAATAAAAATAATCATTAAACAAAAGTCGGTAACCAATACCTATTATATCCAGCTATTATCAGACGCCTTGATCCCCGAATGGGATGGCCAGGAATGAACCGCCTCTATTGAGGCAATTCATTTGATTTTTCATCTCTTTCTGGGGGGGTGGAAGATTGCTAGCTCAATCCCCCTATGTTGGGTATAAAGTGCATGTGGAGTTATCATACTGTTTAAATATTTAGCTGGTACTCAGCGGAGTACCAGCTAAATATTTATAAATGTACCACCCAGGACCGGCTGATTCTGAAATTTGTTTTTATTCCAGAAACAATAGCGAATGGGTTAGGAATGAAGGAGAAACCACGAAAAACCGATCAAAAAGCTCAAAAAATGGTCCTACAGAGCCCCCGAAAACAGATTTTACAAGAGTAAAAATTTTAAGGCAATTTCCCCCAAAAAACGTGTTTTTGCGCGCTCACGCACACGCGGTTGGACTTTGAGAGTTTTCAACCATCGGCATGGGTGCGTGGGATACTTACACAGTTCTCATACAAATCTGAGCCCTCTAGGTGCCATAGGACCGGAGTAATTGGGACCGGACCGGCCAGGACGCAAACCATGCGTCGCTGGGGTTTAGCGTTACATACATTGTGGACGCAAATCCTGCGTCGCTGGGGCTCAGTGGGTTAAATGGCTATGAATGAGAATGTAGTCTTTAACCAGTGTACTCAGCTCGATCGTGATAAGGTGCTAGCATTCACAATGTAAATGTGACATTGGACTACTGCATCTCTGATGTCTGCCATTGCAGAGAGTGGTTGGGAGGCCAAGGGGGTGAGTGTCATATAACAACTGGCCCAGCGTGGGATCAGTCCTGGGCATCCCTTGTACAACTTTTGAACACTACCATATACCCCGTGCAGGTTCAAGGTACCTAAATGGGTTAAGGGGAGATGGTGTCCATTTTGGTCAGTCCTTTGGCTGTGAGAGCTAAATATTGATGAATACAAATTTAACTTTCTTATAGCCTGAAACTCACAAGTGGTCAATTGTTCAAGTACTCAAATATTCTATAGACTTGTATTTACTAAGAACAAAAATGGAAAGAAGCTATGGGTTTTGTGTACCGTGGAGTGAGACACTGGACCTCCCTGAAGATGGCCAGAGCGTCCCCGGTGGCGGTGATGACGGAGGCTTTGTCCATAACTCGTTGTTGGAAGGTCTCCACGGGGTCGTCACCTGCCAGCTCTGATGTCGGTAGGTGGAAACGCATCTCCATCAGGTTAATGGCGGCATCGTCATGCTGAAGGAAAAATTATACAAATCATCTTCCAAATGCATAATGTACTGTATAGGCCTACTACTGTATCACTATTGAAATCATTCTACCAGTACTACATTGTTATCAGTCATTAAGAGTTGGTTGTCTGTATTACACTTACTGTATATCTATATGGGTACATCAAAAGATGCTAGGAAAAATATATAATTCTAAAGCCTTGAGGTGACAGATGCTTATACTTTTATTGTATTTGAAGAGGATAAACCAGCTTCAAAAGTCCCCTTAAAAGTACTGGTACTGTAATACAAGACTAGCATAAGTATGATTACAATAAATATTTATGACCTCTCTGATACTATTGATAACATAATTATATCAGTGTATATACCTGGTGGAATTCCATGGTAATTTCGTTTTTACCAGTGGTGCAGCCAGACACATCTTTGAGGGGCACTTCAAAAGCTGGGATGGAGCCCACTTCAAACGACAACGCTGCTCCGTCAAACTTGGCAGAACCGTAGTTCCAACCTTTTACAGAAAATTCTTTCTCTGACATGCTCTTGCTGTATTGGTTCTTAAAGAATTTCTCCAATTTTGATTGTTCCTGAAAAAAAGTAAAGTACGCCATTTATAAGTGCTTAATTACATACATACATAAAATTTTAAATTTCTCCAATTTTGATTGTTCCTGAAAAAAAGTAAAGTACGCCATTTATAAGTGCTTAATTACATACATACATACATACATACATAAAATTTTAAGACTGAGTGTTCCACACATAAGTGCAGTTTCAGTCTCTTGTCCTAATGGCGGCGTTCCAGGCAACCCTGTTAAGGGCTGCTTCACTTGTCAAGTTCTTGGATTTGAGATCGGCACGTATAGTCCGATCCCAGGTCTTCCTCGGTCCACCCCTTGGTGCAGCTCCCTCCACAATCACAGACCTGCATTTTTTCAACCAATTTTGTTCATCCATTCTCTCCACATGTCCATACCATCCCAGTCTACTTGTACGCATCACCTCGCTAATACTTTTTATACCTAAACGTCTCCTCAGCTTAACATTTGTTATTCTATCCTGTAGCCTGGCCCCACACATCCATCTCACCATTCTCATCTCATTACGCTCCATTCTGTTGACATCGTCTACTTTAACGGCCCATGTTTCTGAGGCATACGTCATTGCACTTCTAACACACGAGGCATACACCTTTCCCTTCAGGGGGAGAGGCATTCTTTTCATGGTCAGGATTGGCATCAGTTCTCTGAACTTCCCCCAGCCACACCTAATTCTAGCAACAGTGGCAGCCTCGGCCCCACCACCGGCAGAGATGGTATCTCCTAGGTAACAAAACTTGTTCACCAGCTCCAAAGACTCATTTCCAAAATTCACAGCCACAGGATCATCACCTAACACAAGCTCGCCTTTGCACACTACGCACTCAAATTTCTCTATTTCTGACTTATCTTTCGGCAGGGGTCCCTTTATTCTACTACAGTTCTTACTCCCATGGTGTACCCAACATCGACAGATGCTACATTGAATTGAGTTAACGCCCACTCCCTTTCCACACACTGCACATGGGTATGCACCGCTCTTTTCCACATTGCCTCGTCTCAATCTACAATGCATAACCTTGGTTTTGTTAATATTGACTCTTAAACCCTTGCTCGCCATGCCCTCTCTCCATCTTCTGAATTTGGCCTCAGCATCTTGCACACTGTCAGCTATTAGGACTAAATCGTCTGCATAAAACAGTTCCAACGGGAGTCCGCCTCTAGAAACTCTAGACAGTGCCTCCAAGACCATAATAAAGAGGAGGGGGCTTAACACTGAACCCTGATGGACTCCAACACGGACTGCGAACTCATCACTCAGTACACCTTCACCCTCACCGCACTTCGAGAATCCTCATACATCTTCATTATCACACGCATCAGCCACTCTTCCACACCAAGTTTCCTCATAACCCACTGCACAACATCTCTAGGCACCCTATCAAATAAATAAATAAAACAAAAATATACCGGTATCTTTTTTATATACAGTACATTTAACTGCATATACTACAGTAATATGAATACAGATACATTTTGAGCCCTCAAACTGATTTTAACAAACTATCGATACCGGTATGCAAAAACTGGTAAAGAATTAATAAGTATATTCAATATAACTTGAGATAACTTAAAATTTTATAGACACCACTAATGACTGCGATTGAACTTATGGTCTAATGTTAATAATATATAATTAGATAATTAGTTATACAATAGTTTTTTAACATACACTATTACAGTAAATAGATACAGTACTTACGGATTCCTTAAAACCCCCAAAGCGATAAAGGTTGCCATTTTCTGTGAATATACGAACACCATAACTTCCACCCAGCCTCTGCCAGCTGATGACCTCCAGATCTGAGGCACTGAGAGACTCCACCTTACCGGTCTTCACATTACGGAAGGTGATACCTTGATCACTTAACTTTAGCCGCACAGGCACCTGCAACAAAAACAATTACAGTACTGTATAGTAATAAAGGAACACCATGTTCTTAACCCATACAGCACCAGGGACGTCCCTTTCATCATATTCTGGCAACTATTAGACGATTTTATTAAGCTTAGGAAGGACCTCTAGCAATAAGATGGCTTCAAAATATCTCGGCCAACCCTTTTAACTACCACAAATCCTTCCCTAGCTGCAAAATATCGGCTAAATATAGCTAGAATAAAATATAACACACGTCGCTGGTACTCAAACGGTTAACATTAATCATCCATTACAAACCCCAATGTACTTGAATAAACTAATGAAAGCATATGGTCCTCCCGGGATTCAAACTCGGGACACCAAACCCAGAACATACTGTAAGCATCTAAACCATTACACCACCAACAATATCCATACCAGTATACAGTACAGTACTTCTAGAATTTCTAGAACTTGCATATCTATCGCTAGTCCTTCCTACAGATATTGTAATGCTATCCAGTATCCATTATACAGGCCTACTTACAATACAGTACATAACAGTACAGTCCGTATAAAGAAAGGTTGAAGAAATTAGGCTTACATTCGTTAGAGAGACGCTGAGTTAGAGGGGATATGATAGAGGTGTTCAAGTGGGTTAGTGGGATTAACAAAGGGGACATGACAAATGTACTAAAGCTCAGTGATAGCGAAAGAACTCGTACCAATGGTTTCAAATTAGATAAATTTTGTTTCAGAAAAGATATAGGCAAATATTGGTTTGGTAACAGAGTTGTAGATGGGTGGAATGGACTACCAAGTGCTATAGTGGGATTAAAAACGATAGGGAGCTTTAAGATAAAATTGGATAAGCATATGGATGAGAAGGGTTGGGTGTGAAGGGGGATCAGCAGGGTTGGGCCAATCAGCGCTCTGCAGACCCCTGTAATCCTGCGTTAATCTCTAACCGTTTTGGTTACACTTACACTTAGTTACACTTAGTTGTATTCCGTCCGTTAGTGACACAGTTGAGCTGGGGCTCCACTGCGACCAGGCAGCTCCCTTTCTTCCACTCTCCATTCCAGAAGTCGGTTGGAGTTGGTGCTGGGGTATCCTGGTGTTGGTGGCCGGTCCGGTATTTTGGCCAGCCACATGTCCAAGTGTTTCTTGAAGGTGTCTGGAGACACCCCGGTCATGTTCCTGAGAGGGGCTGGTATACAGTTGAACAGTCTGGTTCCATTGTATGTAAAGCTGTGATGGATCAGGGATTTGATTTTTTGTGTTGATCCCGGCGTAGTCCTCACATAGCACAGCCTCCCACGCCTTTGGTGCTGAGTCTCTTGGATGTTTGGATTTGGTACCTTTTTTTCCAAAATCTTCCAGACGTAGATGATGATGTATCTCTCCCTACGTCTTTGAAGTGAGTACAGCTGCAGCTCCTGAAGTCTCTCCCAGTAGTTAAAGTGTTGAAACCCATGGATTTTACTGGTGAATGTCCTCTGGGTGGCTTCAATTTCTGTTATTTCTCCTACTTTTTGGGGAGACCAGAGCTGGGAGCAGTACTCCAGTCGTGGTAGGACCAGTGACTTCCACAGTGTTAGCATACACCTCTCATTTCTTGTGTGGAAGGTTCTCAGGATCCAGCCTGCTATTTGTTTTGCTGTTGTTGTGGCTTTGGTAATATGCTGGGAAAAAGTGGCGTCACTGCTCATATTTACTCCCAAGTCCTTCACTGTGTCCTTGGCGGTAATTTCTTGCTGTCCACTTTTGTAGTTGGTGTCGTTTTGTAGTGCTCTCTTGTTCCCGTACCTTAGAAGCTCGAACTTGTCTCCGTTTAGGGCCATGTTGTTTTCTTCTGCCCACTTCAGGATTTTGTCCAAGTCTTGTTGTAGTAGCTGAGCATCATGTTGTGAGGTGATTTTCTTCATGAGTCTGGTGTCGTCTGCAAACGATGTGGCTGTTGAGTGTTCCAGGTCCCTGTCGATGTCTCCTATCATGATGAGGAATAGGAGAGGTCCCAGTACTGATCCTTGTGGTACTCCGCTGATGACCCCACCTGCATCTGATAGGCTTCCTTGAACCGTGACTCTTTGTTTTCTGTTGGTGATGAAGCTGTGGAGCCATCTTCCAAGGTCTCCCCCTATTCCCAGTGATTTGAGTTTATGTAGAAGGATCCCATGGTCCACCTTGTCAAAAGCTTTGGCGAAATCTAGATATATGACGTCTACATTTTCTCCGTCTTGAATATCCTGTACGATTGGTAAGATGATCCTCAGGATATTAGAGTGTTGAGCCTTCTTCTTCTTCTTCTTCACGATGCACAGTTTCAACAGGGATGTAGCCCCCAGATAACTGCGCAAGTAGTACAAGACTTAATTAAGGTTCATGGCGAGGGGGCACGATTTCTAGCACGTAACATACTGTAGATGGTGAGGAGTGTGCAGAAGACGAGTAACGGTGAGAAGCGGTAGTTGGAGGGTCATCAGAGGTCGGAGATCCTCCCCGTAGCAGCGAGGAACGTAGAGAGTCCAGTGGAGATGATATGAAGATTGGTGGTGTTGAGAGGTGCTCCTCCAAGAATATGCTTGATGGTAAACTGTCCTCCCTGGCGGAGAATGCATTCCCTTAAGGCGACCCTGGCACCATGATATCTATGACAATGTAGTAGGAAATGTTCAACAGTTTCAGGGGTATTGCAGTGCTGGCAGTGGCCATCTTGGTGGAGACCTAGGCGATGCATATGTGCCGCCAACCGGGAGTGTCCCAGCCGAAGACGTGTGGCTGCCCTATTGAGAGATGGAGACTTATAGCGAGTGTGCCGCCAAACCATCCAGTCATCCTTGACAGTGCCATAACGGGTATGCGTTATCTGTGCCTTCCAATCGTGGATAAATGTTTGTCGCAATGCGTCGCTAAGGATCACCTTCCTGTCTCGTACTGTGTAGGGGAGCCTAGTGATGTGCTGGAGGGAGTGTAAGTTCTTGGCAAGGGAGTCCACGATCTCGTTGTGAAGGAGACCCGAATGGCTCGGAACCCACTGGAGGGACACTGAGGAGCCATTACTCTTATAATTGGGCTTTGTAATTGGGGTTGTGTGGGGGACAGGGATCTGCCTTGCTTAGGCCAATCGGCTTTCTGCAGACTCCCATTTTCATATGTTCTTATGTTCTTATAACCTAACCAAAGGCAAGCAGTTTTATGAATGTGTCTACAGTATTTTTGTTAATGCCTGCGTTAACCTCAGCCACACAGCATAGAAAAGGTACTGTACTGTATATAGGGAGCTGGACCTGGTCAATATGCATCTTATACTTTGCTAACTCTTACCGATGGAACATATCCAATCCTACTGGGGAAGCCAGTAGGCCTAACTCTCCCAATCCCCCAAATGATAACAAAACCCAAAATGCTCCAACAACAGAACCTCAGGTGTCAGGTCACATCGAGAGAATATGCTGGGGAAGACCAACACTCTCCTGATGCCCAAAAAGGTACTGAAGCCATAACATAATAAAAACTAGTCTAATCAACCTACCTAAACAAAACACACCCGAATCACCTAGCCTAACTTTAACCTACTTAGGCTAAGTCTTAACGGTAAACCTGACTTTTTGGACCGACAGCGATTTCAGTAAGTTTTATTTTGTTTTTTGTTATTTTTCCTTCAGACATACTGTTGTTTTATACTGAAGAGGAGCTGAAATGAGTATTTACCCATTATCCAACAATCTAAAAACACGCCCCCCACTATTGGGGAAGGCTATGAAGTTCAGGGAAAATGAGGGGTTAAAAGCGTAAAAATACAATAATATAGTGTTTTGTATCAAAACTTGGCTCGTGTTTTCCCAAATTGAAAACCCATAAAACCCAATTTTGTGAATACTCGAGCCAATTTTTGACGAAAGCTGGCTCGGATTTCACGGGGTGGAGTGGGTAGCCTAATATCTTATGTTATAAAAATAGTCAACTTTGGGAAAACATTAGCCTAACCTAACAATCTTACCTAACCTATCCTAGTATTAAGGGTGGGGGCTGCTGCCCCCACACCCCCGCTGGTGTGGCCTACTTTTTTTTTTTTTTTTTTAACGTGCTAGGCTATTAGCCTAACCTAACAACCTTTTACAGTACGATAGGCCTATGTAATGTATTTTAGCGTTTTTTTTTTTCTTTTTCTCCCTTATAGGCCTAGGCCTAATACATTTCAGCTCTTAATGACATATAGGCTTATAGCAATGATTTATATGCTCTACCGGACCTATTAGGCCTAAAAAGATCGATGGGCTAACTGTCGGTCCAAAACATCAGTATCTTAACTAGGCTATGCCTTAAAAAATGTAAATAGCTATTAGGCTATAGGCTAGCCTTAACCCGTCCAGCCCCAGCGACGCGTCTGACGCGTCGGCGATGTATGTAACGCACAGCCCCAGAGACGCGCCTGACGCGTCACCCTAATTGCGCCGACCGTAACCTCAGGTGTAGCCACTCAAGAGGGCTCAGATTTGTATGGGAACTGTATACGTATCCCACGCAACCGTGCCGATGGTTGAAAACTCTCAAAGTCCACGTGCGTGCGCGCGAGCGCGCAATAACCTAGTTTTTTGGGATAATTGCCTTCAATTTTTTCTATCTATCTATCTATTGCCTGACGCCGTGATCCCCGAAGGGGTGGCCACGAACGAACCGCCCCCATGCACCTCTGTCCCCAGTCAGTCGACGCCCCTCCCCCCAACCAGCACCACCTTCGTTCATGTACTTCCTCACTCCATCCTTCCACCTCATATTCGGTCTACCTCTCCCCCTCTGTCCCTCCACCTCGCTCTCATACACCCTCTTAGTCATTCTCTCGCTTTCCATACGTTCCAAATGGCCGAACCATCTCAAGTTGTTCCTTTTCACACTTTCCAGCACATCTACCTCCACACCACACCTCCTTCTTACTTCCTCATTAGTCTGTCTATCCCTCCATGTAACTCCGCACGCACTCCTTAAGTAATTCATTTCCACTGCTCTCACTCTTGGTCTGAGTCTCTCAACCAACGTCCATGCTTCGCTTCCGTAAGTCAGTGTCGGGATTACCACACTGTCATGCAAGGACTTCTTCACTTCCATACTGACCACCCTATTTCTTGTTACTGCTTTTAGCGTTCCTACAACCCTCTTCCCCTGTTGTACCCTCTCCCGCACCTCTTCATCCATAGTCCCATCTTTACTCAACACACTGCCCAGATACTTAAAAGAGTTGACGATCTCCATAGCCTGACCGTTCAGCTTCACCTCACACTCTGTGACTTCACCCCTTTCGAAGACCATAACCTTGCTCTTCCCCGTATTTACCTTCAAATTCCGTTTTTCGCACACTGTTCCAAACTCATTTACCAGACCCTGCAACTCCCATTCATTATCACTCATCAGAACTGTATCATACGCAAACAGCAGTATAGGTAGCTTCCACTCAATTCCCTCCCTTTTCAGCGATACACCAACATCCACTGCTCTTGATAGTATTTCTTTCATAACTCCATCCATATATACAGTAAACAACCACGGGGACATCACACACCCCTGTTTCAAACCAACATTCAGGTCAAAGAACTCACTCTGCTCACTCTCCACACGTACTGCCGCCTTTGCACCCTCATACATGCTCTTCACTGCTTTCAGCAACTTGCCCTCTACTCCGTATATTCTAAGTACTTTCCACAAACCTTCTCTATCCACTCTGTCATAGGCCTTCTCCAAGTCCATAAAGGCAACATACACCTTTTGTTTCTTCTCCAGATACTTCTCCACAACACAATTCAGGGTAAAAATCTGATCTACACATCCTCTTCCCTTCCTAAAACCTCCCTGCTCGTCGCCTATCCATTTCTCCGTTCTCACTCTCACTCTCTCAATCACTACCCTACTGTATACCTTCCCTACTACGCTTAGAAGACATATTCCTCGGTGGTTACCACACACTCCTCTTTCCCCTTTGCCCTTATATAGGGGGACTATTATGCCAGTCTTCCAGTCATCGGGTGCACTCCCCTTCTCCCATGCTAGTTTGCACATTTTCCATACCCATTCTATCACTATCTCACCACCATACCTCAATATTTCCCCACACACTCCATCTGTTCCTGGTGCTTTCCCCAACTTCACTCTTTTCATGGCTTCCCACACTTCTGACCTCCTGATCCCCACCTCCTCCTCCACTACTTCTCTTCTTCTCCCTCCCATACCATATCCAGCTATGTTTGCTGGCTCTTCATTCCTTTCATTTAGCAACTCACTGAAGTACTCCCTCCATCTTTCGACTCTCTCTTGCTTCTCGGCTAGCATTCTCCCATTCTTATCTTTCACACCCTTACTGTTTCCCTTGCTACCTTCCCTAACTTTCTTGACTTCTTTCCAGAACAGTTTCTTACTCTCCCTCCATTTTACACTCAGATTCCTTCCAAATTCCTCATCTACTCTTCTCTTACTTTCCTTCACTACTCTCTTCACCACCCTCTTACTCTCCACGTACCTCGCTCGTTTCTGTCTCTCGGAATCTTCATTCCCTCTGCTACCCAACCACTCTCTATATGCTTTCTTCTTTTCTTCCACAGCTATTCGTACCTCTTCTGTCCACCATGCTGTACCTTTCACTCCCCTCCCTCTTCTCCTCACTCCACACACCTCCTCACATGCTGCACAGATCTCATCCTTAAACACCTTGCTCATCTCCTCCACTTCCTCCATAACTTCCAGGTCGAACCCACCTAGTCGTCTTTCCACTGCTCTCCTGTACTCCTCCCTGATTTCCTCCTCCTGCAACCTCTCCACCTTCCTCACCATTCCACCCTCCTCTCGCCTCCCTCCCGCTCTCCTCACCCACTTCTTTTGTATCCTAACCTTAGCTACCACTACATAATGATCAGACAGACCCCCTCCAATACCCCTATACACCCTAGCATCCATCACAGATTTCTTCATTCGTTCATCCACACATACATAATCAATCAATGACTTTCGTTCCACCAATTTTTTACTCTTGTAAAATCCGTTTTCGGGGGCTCTGTAGGACCATTTTTTAAGCTTTTTGAGCGGTTTTTCGTGGTTTTTCCTTCATTCCTAACCCATTCGCTATTGTTTCTGGAATAAAACCATTTTTTGAAAACCGGCCGGGTTCTGGTGCGCAAACATTACAAAACTAGCCGGGGCTCCACGGGTTAACAACAAAGTTCGGCAAGAATGTAGTTACCGGGTGTAGCCTACCGCCCGCCTTGTTTACACTATGCGGACACTAGCGATCGTGTTCCCGTATATTTTGACTAACGAGGGGGGGCTTTGCCCAGCCCTCAGCTTATTTTTGTATCCCACAGCAGTCAAAATAGGCTAGGCCTAGGCCTAGATGGGAAAATTATTGCGAGCGTGCCGAGAAGTGTAAACAAGGCGAGCAGTAAGCCCGAATAGGTCTAGGCCTACTATATCCTTACACCGAGTTGGCCCCAAGGCCCTACACCCCTGCCATAGGCTACCGTCCATCCTCATGACGGTGTAGCCTAAGTGTAGCCTATCAACCTCAACATTAGGTTAGGCTAATAGGCCTAACCATAATGACTAGGCTATAGGCTAGGCTAGGCCTATGCTATAGCCGAAGTGTTTAGTGGCTAATGTAACCTAGGAGGGTACGGGCCGGTGTGACTAGAAACCCCAATCCTAATAGTCTACATAGGCTAGGCTAATATACTAAGATAGGCATGCAATACAGGATTTATACAAATAGGCTACACGAGAACTCAAACTTCTTCCACATAATTACCATGGTGCCTCGAGATTCTATGGTAACATCACTATATTCTAGGACTGGTACTTCCTCCTTCACCATTTTAGCTAATTTGGAGAGCAGAAGTTTGTTTGTTTGTCCTGACCCTTTCCTCAGTTTTTCCCGGGAAGACAACGCTGCACGCTCCGTCACTACCATACACCAATGGCACCATTTAGCGCTTAATAGTCATGTACAGTTATAATATTATTCATGTTGTTTCGAAATATGACGAATTAAAACATATTACATAAATATAAATGTTTTAGTTGGACAAATATTTACTTTTTACGTCTACTTGAATGCAAAAATGGTCGCGCGATATTTGAATTGAGTTTCTAATACAGTATGTCACCAGTTTGTTGAGGGGTCCCTTTCTTGGGCTGTATGATATACGGAGGTTGTGAAATACAGATTAAACTATAATTATAATTGTCAAAGATACTATATTGTATATAGATATATTGTATATAGATACTACAGGGGAAGAGGATTGTAGGAACGTTGAAAGCAGTAACAAGAAATGGGGTGGTCAGTATGGAAGTGAAGAAGTCCTTGCATGACTGTGTGGTAATCCCGACACTAACTTACGGAAGCAAAGCATGGACGTTCGGGAAGAGACTCAGACCAAGAGTGAGAGCGGTGGAAATGAGTTACTTGAGAAGTGCGTGCGGAGTTACATGGAGGGATAGACAGACGAATGAGGAAGTAAGAAGGAGGTGTGGTGTGGAGGTACTATGTGCTGGAAAGGGTGAAAAGTTACAACTTGAGATGGTTCGGCCATATGGAACGTATGGAAAGCGAGAGAATGACTAAGAAGGTGTACGAGAGCGAGGTGGAAGGACAGAGAGGGAGAGGTGGAAGGATGGAGTGAGGAAGTATATGGATGAAGGCGGTGCTGATTGGGAGAAGGGGCGTTGACTGACTGGGGACAGAGGTGCATGGGGCGGTTCGTTCGTGGCCACCCCTTCGGGGATCACGGCGTCAGGCAATAGATAGATAGATAGACTATATTATGCCTCACCCGCTGTAAAGTCAGTAAAAATAGATTAGCCTAAAGCCCTAAACTGAACAAGATGCAGAAATACACTTAGACTACCAGACTAAGTGAGGTACCTTTATTAGTCTCGTGGCAGAGTGTATCAAAGTATATATACTCTATATGTGTATATACTTTGGAGTATCTGCCTCGTAACCCAAGGGTCCCGGGTTCGATTCCCGCCCTGGGTGCAGATTTTAGGGAGGCTATTTTTGCATCAAACGAAGTTTAGGTGTGTTGATAAAATTGTCAAGATGGTTGAAAGTAAGATCGGAGCTTCAGAACCTCACTTTCGGGCATGGTGTAAAATCCAAATCCCACACTGCTCTTATATAGCTAACCTAGAATATTGTCTATTGAGGTCATTGCCTTGCAGCCTCTAATCCTCCTTACATTATATTTGTATGTTTTAAGTTACACATAACTCCATCATATGAAGAGACCACAGACAAGGTAATAGTGATTGAAGCTGCTAGATTAAGACATTCAAAATAATATTTTAAAGGGTCTATCTATCTACAGTATCTATCTATTGCCGGATGCCTTACTCCCCTTTATGAGGGTGGTCATACACAAAATGCCCCCAAGCGGACTTACAGGATTGACCACTCAACTTAGGGTCCGTCCGACTCCGAGGCCTTCTACGTATCTTATTAGCATTATTTGTCTACAGTGGTGAGCGGCTAGTCCATCCACTAATCTGCTTCACCCTTGGATAAGCATACTTATTAGGTTTACTCCCCTAGACAGGTTGCCGACCAAGGCTGATGAGTCCCATCCACCCAGATTTTAATAAGGTTGTCTCCCCTAGATGGGTTGCCAACCAAGGCTAACGAGTCCCATCCACCCGGAAGGGTCTACAATACTACATTATAGCAGAAGAGACAAGTTGTAAGACCCTCACCTATCTCTCTTTGGAACATGTTATTCATTCATTCATTCATTCATTTGATTCATTCAGTGGTTTAACATCCTTTTCCATTACATTGCAATGGCACAGAGGGAGTTTTGCAGCAGTTGGATTGTAGTACAATAAAGTTCAGCCTAAACACTGCTCCACCATGTCATCAGTGAGGCTGATGTTGGTATACTGCTAACTGTGCCTCAGCATGACTCAACAAAGTCCCACTGTAGTATCTGCAACCACACCAGCCTCAATGTACAGTTCTACAAGTGAACAATGCAGTGCTATAACAATATTATTGTAGAGGATGACCAATGGTCAATACTTTTGCCATCCCTCCTTTAGTTGCTTAGGACATATACTGTACTTACTTTGGTATACTATGGGGGATTCAGTCCTCTGAAGACGCTGCTAAAGTGGACCTTTGCAGCGACCAGGCAGCTCTGCTTCTTGGGAGTTATGCTGGTTTGTCAGCGAGTTGATTGCAGTGCTGGGGTATCCTGGTATTTGGGGCTCGTCCGGTACTGTGGGCACTAGCCAGCCAACGGTCGAATCGTCCTTTCCTGATGTGGTTGTTTATAGTCAGACGGGTCAGCCCCACGTCTGGTACAAATCCCTCTAGGGTCTTCCACACATACTGTAAATTACCAGGTAGCGCTCGTGTCTTCTCTGTAGGGAGTCTGGGCATAACTCCTCCAGGCGCTCCCAGTAGTTAAGGTGTGGAGACCCAAAATTCTGCTGGTGAAGGTCCTCTGAAGGGATTCCAGCTAGACAATATCCTATGTCTTGAATGGGGACCAGAGCTGGGAGCAGCATTCCAGCTTAGGGAGGACCAAGGCCTTCCAGAGTGTTGACATACAGGTCCTTTCCCTTGTTTGGAAAGTCCTTAGTATCCACCCTGGCAGTTTCGTTGATGAGGTTGATGTGGTGGGAGAAGGTTCCGTCTGAGCTCATTGTATTTACCTAATTGCCTAATTGTAGTTTACAGGAGTTGAGCTAAGCTCGTGTTGTCCCGTCTCTCAGTCTACTTTTTATCCAATTTTTTCTTGAAAATATGGATGTTCCTTGCCCCCACCACCTCCTCCTCCAACCCATTCCATTTGTCAATACATCTATAGGGGAAGCTAAACTTCCTGATATCGTTCTTGCAGGTAGGTCTTTTTACTTTGTAGCTGTGGCCTCTAGTTATTCCTGTATCCATAATTAATATATCCTCCCTATCCAGCCTCTCCAGCCCCCGGGTACATTTGTACATCATTATCATGTCTCCCCTCTCTCTCCTCTCTTTTAGACTCGGTAGATTTAATTTGTCTAGCCTCCCTTCATATGGCAGTTCTCTGAGACTTGGAACCAATCTAGTGACTGCTCTCTGGATTCTTTCTAACTTGTGAATATGCTTCTTTAGATGCGGGGACCACACCACTGCTGCATACTCCAATCTTGGTCTAATCATACTCTTCATAATTTTCGCTACCATGGTCTCATCCAAATAGTTCAGAGCAACTTTCATATTCCCGGCCATTGCATACATTCCGCTAAAGAGCTTGTTAATATGTTTCTCCGGCGACAAAGTATCTTGTATAATCAACCCTAAATCTTTTTCTTTTTCGGCCTTGCTAATTTTATTATCTCCCATCCTGTACTCCCAATTTGGTCTATTCACACTTCTTCCCATATTTAACACATGACATTTACTTATATTAAATTTCATTTTCCACTTGGTGCTCCATTCGTATATTTTATCTAAATCCCCTTGCAGCTCCTCACAACTACTTTTATTTGTTATTTGTCTCATAATTTTTACGTCATCTGCAAACATTGACATGTAAGAGTTTATGCCTATCGGCAGGTCATTCACGTACATAAGGAACATGAGAGGTGCCAACACAGATCCCTGCGGCACACCACTCTCAACTTTCCGCCACGATGAGTAAGTTCCTCTAATGTTGGTCCTCATTTCCCTATCTGTTAAATAGCTCTCCATCCATTTCAGCAAACTCCCCCTGACACATCCTAGCGTCTCAAGCTTAGATAACAATCTCTTATGTGGTACCTTATCGAATGCTTTGGAAAGGTCTAAGTAGACGCAGTCCACCCATCCGCCTCTTTCTTGGAGTACATCTATCACCCTACTGTAATAACATAGCAAACTGGTAACACAAGATGTCCCTTCTCTGAATCCAAATTGCTTTGGGGTTATTATTTTCTTTCTCTCCAACATTTTCATCCATCTCTTCCTAATTAGCTTTTCACAAATCTTGCATACAATACTAGTAAGTGAAACTGGTCTATAGTTTAGAGGGTCCTCAGGGTTTCCATTCTTGTATATCGGAATGATATTAGCTCTTTTCCATTCAACAGGAACCTGTCCTTTATCTAAGGAAGCTTGAATTATGTCCCTCACTGGCTCCACTAATTGCTCTGCACACTCCTTTAAAACCCAGGCAGACACTTCATCCGGTCCCATAGCTTTCCTTACTTCAAGTCCTCTCATCGCAGATAACAGCTCATCTCTAGTTATTTCAATCTTACTAAGACCACTCTCCAGTACTCCCGCCTGTGGTTCGTCAAAACCTTCCTCTCTAGTAAAAACTGACCCCAATTTGTTATTCATTACCTCACACATGTCCGATACATTTTCATACGTCCTAGCATCAACTCTTAATTTAGTAATTTGTTTCTTTACCTTCAACTTACTGTTTATATATTTATAAAATAATCTAGGGTCACTTTCACATTTATTTACTATGTTCTTCTCATAGTTCATTTTAACTTGCCTAATTATGTTAACATATCTATTCCTCTCCTGTTTATATTTATTCCGATTACTCTCAGTGTTCCTTCTTCTTAATCTAGCCCAAGCTGCATCACGCCTACCCAAAGCTCTTTTGCATTTCAAATTAAACCAATCTTTCTGCTTAGTAAAATTTCCTGTTTTATATCTTGGGACAAACATATTGGTTCCTACTCTATAAATTTCGAGGAATCTACTATATTTACCTTGTACGTCCCGTTCCTTCAAAATAAGATCCCAATCTACTCCCTCTAAATATCTTTTCAAGGATACATAATCAGCTTTACTATAATTTAATCTGTCATTTATGTAGCTATTGTCTAATCTATTGGCATTACTCGAGGTCAACTTCCATTTTAGTAATAGGTGATCACTTTTACCTACAGGACATAGATAGTTTATATCACTAATTTCGTGAGGATCTTTTGTAAAAATCAGATCGAGTTTAGAAGGTTCGTTATTACCCCTCATTCTTGTATTTTCCTTCACATGTTGTGTAAGTACATTTTCCGTAACCAACTCCACTAGCCGACTTCCCCAAGATCTCTGATTTGGCCCTGCATCTCCCGATTCCCAATCAACCTCACTACAGTTGAAATCTCCTACCAAGATCAATCGATTCTTCCTTAAAAGCAATCTTCTCAACGACTGAATCATATCCTCTACCATCTCCTCAAACTCCAACTCCCTCCATGCTCTGGTCTTTGGTGGCATGTAAGCTACTGCTATGTCTAGCTTTTTTCCTTCTATATCATTGAGTTCAACTGCCATTATTTCTGCCTTGTCATTATTTAACTCCACGTGCTTTGCTGTCATAGGGTTCTTAACTAATACTGCCACTCCACCTCCCCTTTTACCCTTTCTATCATTTCTCCATATATTATATCCTTCACTAAACACTATGTTGCTGTCAAAGTCCTGGTTCAGCTTTGTCTCTGTCAAACAGACTATCTGTGGTTGATCTTTTCTTAATATATTATCTAACTCTACCTTTTTACTGTTTATTCCATCTATATTAGTGTAGTAGCACAGTATATTTGAATCCACCTCCTTGTTTCTCTTCCCTCTCTGCCTCCTACCAGGTTCACCTCCTCCTCCTCCATCCCTTCCCTGACCCAGTTCCACCTCCCCCACTAATTCTATTCTCCTCCCCCCTCTCTCTCCCTCTGTTCCACCCTCTCCACCACATCCTGGCTCTCTCTCCGGTCCCCTGCTCCCTGCATTATCTCTCGCTCCGTCTCCTTGCTTTGACTTCGTACTTGTCTCTCTGTCTCTTTCCCTATCACTCCTCTTACTTTCGGTTCTTGGTGGCTCCTGATGTACCACTTCCTTACTTGCCCTTCCCTTATTCTCCAAAAAAATTTCTTCTTTTGCTCTTCAGACAACTTTCCATTCTCTTCATCAGCCTTAGCTTGGAGTTCCCTTAACTGTTCTCGTTCTTCTACACTTAGGTCCTTTTTTACCCTTATATGATTCAGCTCTGTCGAATTTAATTTCCAGCTCACATTGGCTACTGCTTCTGCTGTTGATCTAAACTTTAGTTCCACTCTTAGTGGTCTCATCTCGCCCTTCTTATATATTCCTAACCTTCTCACCTCCTCCAGTTCTTTTACCCATCCATAACCCTCGTCTAAGTAATCCAGTATCCCCTTGACTTTCACAACATCCCTTTCCTTTCTTACCTTCATATCTGCCAGGTGCTCTTCCACATCTCCAAAGATTACTACACACTTACCTCTATCTATTGTCTCTCTCACTACCTTCTCTTTCTTCTTTAAAACTTGCACTACATTTTTTTCAAACTCTTTCTTTTCCTTTTCTCTCTCTTCCTTCTGCTCCTTCACAATTTCTTCAAGGGCTACCATCGTGGCACTCTCTACCCTTGTCCACTCATTTTTTACCTCACTAATTCCTTTTACTTCCTCACTCAGGTGGCCCTCATATTCCTTAAGCTGAGCCTTGAGTGCCACATTTTCCGACGCTAACTCGTCTACTCTGGCCATCACTGCCTCTAGGCTGTCACTTACTGGCCTAGGCCTATCCACCCCGCTAGTAACGCCACACATATCGGACAAAACTTCTACTTTAGCCCCTAACTCCTTCCTCCAATTTTCCATCACTCCCCTCCATCTCACAAGACCCATTAATTGTTTTTTCATACTTGCCAACTGATCATCCTTGTCCTCGGTGATAAAGCCTTCAAATTCATAATCCTCCTCATCCCCAGCTAGGCTTTCACGCCTTCCCGCCATCGCGAGGTGGTCGTCTGCCAGCCTAAAAACAACAATCGCCCCAGGTCCTCCCAGGTCCCACACCTGGTCTTTGGGTGCTATGGTTTGCTGGTTGACCTGGTAGCTGGTGTCCTGCTTGATGTCTTGAAGTGGATCGTACCTCATGAGTTCGAATTTCTCCCCGTTCATCGTCATGTTGTTGGAGTCGGCCCAGTCAAGTAAGCGGTTAAGGTCTTCTTGGAGCAGCCCGTTTCAATCCTCATCTTCACTCTTGTGTCATCAGCAAACGAAGTTGCCTGGGAGTGTTGGAGTTCGCTGTCGATATCTCTAATCATGATGAAGTGGCCCCAGCACAGACCCCTGAGGTACACTGCTGGACATGTCACTTGGGTCTGAGAGGTGTCCCTGTCCTTCACTAAATATGAAGGCTCCCTTACCCCAGGGGGATGCAATGACTTAAATCTCTCTCTGATGATGGTACAGTAATACCTTAAAAATACAGCCATTTTATTTTATGTAGAACACACATACTGTACATAAAAGTTCAAAGACCATTTTGTCCACAGAGAATGTATGGTTACAGTCTCACATCCTAAATGCAACCAAGTAGGTGAGGAATACATCAAAAGTCTTGCAAACACATGATAATGAGCGGTACTGTACGTTATTGGAGAGGCACAAATCAAAAGTGACAGGGATGGAAATTATTGCTTGAGAAGTTGAGAAGTGTATGTAGAATTACATAGAGGGATAGAGACGAATGAGTAAGTACGAGAGCAGTGTGGTGAGGATGTGGATGTGCTGGAAAGTGTGAAAAGGAACACCTTGAGATGGTTCGGCTATTTTGAACGTATGGGAAGCGAAAGAATGACTAAGACAGTGTACGAGAGTGAGATGGAAGGACAGAGAGGAAGAGGCAGACCGAGAGTGAGGTGGAAGGATGGAGTTGAGTGATATACGAGTGAAAGCGGTGTTGGATGGGAGTCGGCTGACAGATGACAGAGGTACATGGGGCGATTCATTTGTGGCTACCCCTTCGGGCATCATGGCCTCTGGCAATAGATAGATAGACAGTACTCTGTACTTAGTTATTCTAAAAGAGTATAAAACTCATGCTATAAGGTTTTGTGCTGGTCCTCTTCTCTGGCAATAGATAGATAGATAGACAGTACTCTGGACTTAGTTATTCTAAAAGAGTATCAAACTCATGCTATAAGGTTTTGTGCTGGTCCTCTTCTCTGGCAATAGATAGATAGATAGACAGTACTCTGGACTTAGTTATTAGTAATTTCATAAAAGACCTTATAAATATCGCTTTATTGCCGGAGCAAAATTTGCTACCACTAAAACTCTATCAGAACAAGTAGTAAATTGCTTAAAATACATTAAAAGTACTCATAAAAGATATTGTAATACCATCATGAGAAGAACTGGCATTAACTATTATTGGAGTGTTGACAATTCGTTAGAAGTTATTGATAAAATAAATACCATGCCGAAAGTTACCTCGGTACATAGCTTCGACTTTTCAACTTTGTATACCAATTTGCCTTTAGATTTAGTATATTCAGAGCTTTGCTTTATTATAGATTTGCACTTTGACAGGTTCGTTAGGAATGGTAATTATTTCATAAATGTTTATACATATTTTAATAATGCATCACTTAGCTCTACTCCCACTAGTTCTGTATATTTTGATAGAACTAAACTTAAAGATGCCCTTAAATTCCTCCTTTTCAATACTTATGTTAGATTCGGGCCGTACATTTTCAAACAAATATTAGGAATTCCTATGGGTGGAAATGCTAGCCCTTTAATTGCAGACTTATTCTTGCTTGCTTTAGAATTTAATATATAAAAGACTTAGTTGACAGTAGCAAGAAAAATAAAATTCCAGAAAAATTAGCACTTGCTAAACTGTTAAGTAATAATAGTAGATATATTGATATTCTTGTTTGCAATTTGTTAAATTTTAATCAAGTTGCTAAACTTATTTACCCTAATTCTATTCCCCTCACACAATGTAACGTAAATTATAAAGTTGAAAATTTTCTTGATATAAATATAGAGATTGTTAATGAACAGTGCATACTTAAAGTATATCACAAAGTTGATGATTTTAATTTTAACGTAATAAACTTTCCTTTCCCTAGTAGTAATATCGATAGTAAAATCACTTATAATTGTTTTTATTCCCAATTAATAAGATTTTGTAAAATCTGCACTAAAGTAGATGACTTTTGGGCTAGAGCTAGGTTACTATACAGACTCTTAGTGGACAGAGGTTTTGAGGCAAGTAAATTGTTCCATAAATTTAATCTTTTTAGGGTCAATTATTGTGACTGTATTCTAAAATTTGACATCAATAATTTTAATCAAGCATTTTTAACTTGAAGTTTCTTGTATAACCTCTGCTTACTTTTTGTCTGTATTTATTGTTTATCTTTTTCTTTTTCTTTTTCTATTATTATTATTATTATTATTAATATTGATGATTTTTTAAATTTATTGTTCTTGTTAAAAGAGTACTCTTTGTTTAAATCTGTTGTTACTTCATATTTTGCAATTATTTCTCTTTATATTATATGTATTCATTGTCGATAGTATCAATTGCTTACTTTTGCGATTTCCTTAGTTTATTTGTGCTATAAATGTAGGTTATTTGTAGGGTAGTTATTGATAGGGGTCACTTGAAGCATGCTATGCTTACAGGTACCTACCCGATAGCACTATCGTTAGTGAGTGCTGTACTGTATTTTATATATTATTTTGTAATAGTATAGATATCTTATCAATATTTGTATTTTTACTATTGTTAATGTCTTGTCATGTTGCAAATTTGATTTTAAATAATATTTTGACATTTAACATGTAGTTTCTTTATTCATGCAGAGTTTAGTAAAATTTGCCAGAACGTCCCGGACTTCCCAAACTTGACTACTTCCTTTAACGTGACGATAGTGCGTTGTTATATGTGCGATTGGTTTGCTTGGGAAACAGATTAACTTGCTCATGTAGTTATGTACACCCTATGTGGTGGATTGTGTTCTTTTATTTAATAATTTTCATTTTAGTAAGCGTTGTTTCCACATAGCGATTTTGATAATTTAATTTGACTTTATATTGTCCTTGTCCCAATTTTGGTTTGTTTAGTTTGCAAGTTTTACATTTTAATTCTAAAAGAGTATCAAACTCATGCTATGAGGTTTTGTGCTGGTCCTCTTCTTCGAAGAGAATATGATGAGCAATTTGGTACTGGTGTTCTTGCTGTTCATGTGAACTGCAGGTGGTATGATAATTTGTAGTTGTACATGCAGTGGTGGTCCTTACATTCCCTGGTAAGTTGGTTCTTGAATATGTTGCTGGATTTGCTGTAGACTGCTTCAGCGTTGTTCTGTTATCCTTGCTGAATACAAATACTTTTGGGTTAAATGGTCATGAAACTCATAGTTTGCAGGGAACATTTAATATACAACTGTAGGAACAGGACCTTTTTTTAACTTGAAAAATCAATTGAGCTACAAATATTCACATACATCCTTAAATTGAAATAATTTAAGACTAAAAGAGTGATCCAGAATGTTCTCCGTGTGATACTGACATAATTATCCTAACAGGTCACTTCAGTACAGTAACAACTGATCTAAGGGAACATTAATTTGTTGCACCCCATAGTTCTACGCCATATGTGATGTATGGTATGGATATATACAGCAATTATATACAGTAATGTAATTAAAGTTTAAATGTTTAATTATTTTCTTGCATTACATATTATTCCAGTCCCTTTTTAAATGCATTATATGTTCACTCCATGATAGCCTTTCTATTACAGTACTGTACAGTATATAGAAAATCCTGAAAGATGAAGAGTATGCTGTCAGTAATAATTGAGACCTTCTAGGGTCTCTAGTCAGTATGAAATCAGTTACTCCATACAACACCAAAGTATTAGGAATAAATGCTTAACTAAACTTTGAACTTATCCACCAACAGAGCCATGCCATTATTAGTCAGTCAGTCAGTCAGTAGCCAGCCCTTACTCCCACAAGGGGTAGGGAGGATCATCAAGAGACACGAGAAAGGAAAAAAAGAGATGACAGGAGAAGTACACATATAACAGTTTGCCCACTAAAAGCAAGCACACAAGCATTCAGTAGCACCAATCACTCATCAGCCCCCAAAATCAATGGCTATACCTCAGATGTTATACTTCATTATAATCTATCTATCTATCTATATATTGCCTGACGCTGTGATCGCCGAAGGGGTGGCCACGAACGAAACGTCCCCATGCACCTCTGTCCCCAGTCACTCGACGCCCATCCTCCCAACCAGCACCGCCTTCCTCTATATACTTCTTCACTCCATCCTTCCACCTCTCTTTCGGTTTACCTCGCTCTCATACACCCTCTTAGTCATTCTCTCGCTTCCCACACGTTCCATATGGCTGAACCATCTCGAGATGTTCCTTTTCACACTTTCCAGCACATCTACCTCCACACCAAACCTCCTTATTTCCTCATTCGTTTGTCTATCCCTCCATGTAACTCCGCATGCACTTCTCAAGTAACTAATTTCCAGCCCTCTCACTCTTGGTCTGAGTTTCTCCACCAACGTCCATGCTTCGCTTCCGTAAGTCAGTGTCGGGATTACCACACTGTCATGCAAGGACTTCTTCACTTCCATGCTGACCACCCTATTTCTTGTTACTGCTTTCAGCGTTCCTACAACCCTCTTCCCCTGTTGCACCCTCTCCCGCACTTTTTCATCCATACTCCCATCTTTACTCAGCACACTGCCCAGATACTTAAATGAGCTGACAATCTCCGTCCGACTCCGAGGCCCTCTATGTATCTTAATATTTTGTGTCATGCCCCAGCCAGGGTCCGAACCCAGGCCAGTAGTGCAACACTTCAGCACCTAAACCACTAGACCACTGAGGAGCACTATTTTTCTACAGTGGTGTTCGACTAGTCCATTCACTAACCTGCCTTACAGTTAGATAAGCAGTACGGATTTGTATCAGGTTTACTCCCCTAGACAGGTTGCCGACCAAGGCTGACGAGTCCCATCCACCCGGATATTTTATAAGGTTGTCTCTCCTAGATGGGTTGCCGACCAAGGCTAATGAGTCCCATCCCCCCGGAAGGAGAAATATCTAGCCATTACAAATGTCATACTGCTGCCTCATGTCAACTTCATTCTCTCAGTGCAGAAGACTGATTGCCCCCAGGATCCTGGAGAACTGTCATATGGCTCGAACATTAATTGATTTTGGCCCTGTCACTCTTTCAACTCTGGGGCAGGCACTCATCACAGGCAGTTCTGCTTTTTGTCTCCCTCATCCACATAGAACAAAAGAAAAAAACTCACATAAGCTCAGTTATTCACACACATAAACTTTTAAACCACATACATACATACACCACTGAATGTATAATGAAATATTTATTTTTATTTTCAAAATTTAATATTAATGGTTTAACATATTCTGATATTACACTGTTTATTATAATTACACCCAACTTACAATTGTTATTTTCTTAGTTCACAGAAATGGTCCTACTAAAAAGAGTCACAAACCAGGTGTACTTGGGTCCACATACCAGGGTGTAAAACCGGACCAATTTTGATTGAAAACTTAAATGAATACCAGAAGAAATACAGGAAATTGTATATGAAATAGTATTGTTTTGACCGTTATATCACTTCCAGATATAATTAGAACTGTAAACCAAAAATTTCAGCTATACAGTACATATACAATAATAAAGATTTAAAAGAATGGATTCGGCTTTGGTTCGACACCCTGTATTATACAAGTCTCTCCTTGGAAGCAGGTCAAAGCAGTCACACTCCTAAATGGCCACAACAACCCTAAACAACCCGAGGAAGGTGCTGATAAGTGTAGGCTAGGCTTGGTTTAAGTTAACCCTTTCACGCACGTGTGGACGCAGGGGTTTCCGTTATTAGTTTTCAGCCCACAGTTAACTCAAAACACCTACAGAGGTTAAAGTAACTAAACTAAAGGTTTCTAAACACCCCTGATGGTCACAAAGGCTTTAAAGTATCCCAGAATAAGCTCAAATCGCATCCTGTGCGTGAAAGGGTTAAGTTGGGTCTGGTTAGGTTAGATTAGGGGTACCGGTAGTTAGCTTCAACAAAGAAAGGTTAGGAGGCTGTGGCCGTTCTGGTTCTAACCATTTCGGAGTGAGGCCGTTTTGACTTGAAGCCCTCTCCTCAGCTTCTTTCTATGTGTTTCTTTTGTTGTCAGTATAATCTGCAACTTCATTGAAGCACATGTAACCAAAGCCATATTATTCAGCTTAGGAAGGGCCTGTAATGGTCAGAGGATTTTTTGAGATAGTTGTACCTCTAATATACTGTACAAGCATAGAGGTACTTCCTAAGCTGAAAACATGGCCAAGTAATAGCCCAAATATGGTGATAATGATGCCATTGTATTGAAGAGGGTAAGGAAAAATGCAAAAATAACACGGTATTGCTAATCAAAAATCTAAATACATAATCAAAATTGGGGTTTGTATGCACATGTGACCCTGACCCAATTTAATCACATTCCAATGGGTGACTTTTTAAAAACTTTCAAAACCACAAGATGTGCTAAAAGGTATGGGGGGGGGGGGTCTTACTTCTGGCACTGTGAAATTAACAGGTTTAATTTCCATTGCCTTTATAAGGAAGACGTGTACAGTACAGTATAAGGAAAATTATGCGTTTCTTACCACCATGTACTCCCTGCTCAAAAGCTGGGCTAGGGTGGGTGCCCTGATGATCAGGGATTTCAGTGAACAGTTGCCACAGATTGCTAGACTGTACCGTTCACCAACAGCACCTGGCATCTCTCCTTGAACATGACGATAGTGCATTGTTATGTGTGCGATTAGTTTGCTTGGGAAATAAATTAACTTGCACATGTAGTAATGTACACCCTATGTGGTGGAATGTGTTCTTTTATTTCAAATTTTATTTTATTAAGCGTTATTTCCACATAGCGATTTTGATTAGTTGAGTTTATCTTGTGTCGTTCCAGTTCTGGTTTGTTGATTTTACAAGTTTTACATTATAATCTGCCAAGAAAACACACTGGCTGGCCCGAGACTCAAACCATCAACCTCACAATTTACAGGTGAGTGCTCTACCAACCGCGCTACGGCCTGTGGCATGATTAGGAAAATATGGAGGACGAGTTACAACCCTCACACTCTCCTTTCACTATTATAGTCTCTTCATTATAATTGGTTAGAAATCTTGATCACTAATTTCTATAACTAAAACAGATCTTGAATAATCAAACTAATACTTTGACTATTGGGGAAGAGTAGGCTGTCTCAACCCCCCCCCCAAAAGTATGTGCCCGAGTATAAATATGTATAAAGTAGATAGATAAGTCAGGGAATAAGCGTGGACATTTTACAACTTAATTGCTCTAGCCCCTTTCAATAACAGAAGTTAGGAGTTCAGATTTCTGGCCTAATTATATTAAGGGGGGGGGGGTCACCTGCTTTTTTTTTTTTCTCTCCTCTTCTCTGGCTTGTATCCATTCAGCTCCATTCAGCCAACTGTTTTAAGATGTGTATCCCCATTCAGGTGTTGATTTTTTTCTGGCGAGCAATAGCAAGCCATCATTGTATGGAAAAATTCGGCTTCGAGAAATTTTCCATCAAAAAATTTACAAATTAAAATTAAATTAAAAAAAAAAAAATATATATATACCCGGTACATATATGCTGGCTCGCTGCCGCTCGCCAGGAAAATATTGACACCTGGATAGGGGTAAATGTCTTAAAACAGTAGGCTGAATGGGGCCGAATGGATACAAGCCAAAGAGAGAGGGAGAAAAAAAAAAAAAAAAAAAAAAGAAGCAAGGTGGGCTCCCTTAACCCTTCCGACCCGGCTGCCTTACAAAAGGACGGAGGTCGTATCCGGGCGATCTGGCCAAAAAATGTCTAGGCCTAGGCTACCGTATCTTTGTTATTTTAACTGCTAGAAATGTCCCATGATCCCTAAACGTAGTGCGGTTTCCAATCTGTAGACTGGCATTGAGTAGAGCTCTCTAAGTCAACTGGTTCAGTTGTGATGACGATTTCCGCGGAGCGAATTTTTCCGCGATGTTGACAATATCGGAGCTTTTCAGACACTAATTTCGTCATATCATACAACAACATTGATCCGAAATCTCCTCCTTGTTTTCGGAGGTGCGGTGACGCAATGACCGGCTTTGTTTACATGCGTCGGACGCACGGCGTTCAGACCAAGCTTAATAGGCTTTCAAGCTTACAGCCTGTTATAAGGACACCCGGGTACCAGCCCATCTGCCGCGGTGTCCTTATAAAAGGACAGCCGGGCTGGAAGGGTTAAGTAGTTCAAGTCAAATTTAAAAACTCATCAACTCCGAATATAAGTATCGTTCATCTTGTCCGAATAAATTATTATTTAATGTTTAGGGAAATTTGACCAATGAATACAATAAAAATGTACATACTGTAGTCTGGTATTAAAATGAGTGGTTGAACATACAGTACACTACTTCTGATTGAGAGGTATTCTTCTAATGGCTTTATTTCAAGTACAGTACAGGTGCCATCTTAGCAACTTTGTCTAGCAATTGACCACTTGCGAGTTTCAGGCTATAAGGAAGTTTAGCCTGTAAACATCGACATTAAACACAAATACAGTACTTATGTAGGTTTCTGATGGATAAATAGTATGTTAAATTTGGCTTTATGTATAAATAAATGTAAATATCAATTCCTGTGCTTGGTATGCTTCCAGCCAGGGCCCCACTGGGGTAAATAAAATAGCAAAACAGTGGTGGAACTGCCATCTGGGTGAGGGACTGCTCTGGGTCTGCTCCTTCAGTGTTAAGGGCCATGTAGGTTATTCCACGTACATGTAGTGGAAATGGCACTGTGGAGTCGGTCAGTGGAGGCATGTCTGGTAGCCTGGAGGCAGTTTCTGCCATGGCCATCCCTTTTGGGGGCTTCCTTTGGAAGCGAGGTGTCTGATTGATGATGATGATAAATGTACTCAACCGTATTATAGCTAGTTATTCTGCTAAATATCGATGTCTACAGCTCCAACTTCCTTATAGAACGAAACTCGCAAGTAGTCAATTGCTCTCTATTATGGCATGATTAACTGAAACAATGCACCCATTTAACAATTGGCAGGCATTCTTTACCAAAGCAGGGCAAAAAACAAATACAGTAAAATTATATAATTTTCATCCAAAATCAGCATGGGGGTGTGGTGGTGAGATTAATAAAAATAATATTATTTGGTATCGACACCAAAAGTATAATAGGCTAACATGATGGAATGATAATAGTAAAGTCAAATCCAACATAACAATATTTATTTAAAACATAATAAACTGAATAATTACCCGTGTTGTGACTTACTCCCCAGTCTGGCCAATCTGTTTATGTACAGTCGGCCTAATAAGTCATGTCTCAGCACCAAGTATGTTTTGATCAATAATTGGTATTGGCAATATTTACACATGATTTATTTTGTTTTGAGTGAGATATACAACCATGTTCCTTCCCTTACCCACCCTATTCAACATCTGACAGACATTAATGCAGCACAGAGCGAGCCAAACGTAATGACTGCTGAGACATGACTTATTAGCACCACTGTACCAGTATATAAGTTATGTAATGTTAGCTCTATTGAATCTACTCATGTGTACAACTGGTTATTAACCCTTTCAAGCTCCAATATGCATTTCTTTTCTATTTTCTGGCTAATTTTGGACAATTTTATTCAGATTAGGAAGGGTATATGGAAGTCAGAGGGTTGATTGAGATAGTCTTTAACCTATAAATACCCACATATCCTTCCTAAGCTGCATAAAATTGTCTAATGATAGCCAAAATAAACTGCTAAAACGCGTCAGAGCTCCAAAGGGTTAAGAAACTAGAAAACACCAGCTTTTATTATCATTATCAGAATTAATTTAATTACTGTATCATTATTGTTATTATTATATGAAAGCCAACCTGTTGCCTTAATACGATATAATGCACTTGGGCTGTGGGTTGCCTTCCACTAGCGCGGATGTGGGTGGGCCATTAAATAACATTCGCCGGTATTCCCGTCTCCGATCACTTTATTTTGGCAATTCTGATTTATCTCACATTTTCAAAGATTCTCCTTCCTTTTCCTTCAACTGTATTTCCCGTTTCCTCAAAGATACTTCTCTTCTTGATTTGATTTAATTATCTCTCCCTTTATTCTTCTCCTTTCGTTCTAATCCTTCGGGCCAGCCCTATGGGAGCTCTTTTGGGGAGCTCAGTGGTCTGGTTAAACTTCTCACAAAAAACAAAAAAATTAAATAACATACCATATGCATTAAAACAGTACTGGTACATAAAACAGTGATTACTTGAATTGATAAGTAGCAGTTGTAACAACAAAAATCATTATTGCAGGGAAGAAAACGGTAATAAAACATTAAGAGGTCATCAGCTATGGAACTGACTACCCCTACACATAAAAACCATGCGCCACTTTAGCAATACATCACTTTCGGAAGAGGCAGTGAGAGAGAGAGTCAGTAAAGTGGCGCCTGTACTGTAATACAAGGCTTGCTTACTTGTGCAATTTATAGCTGTAACCAAATATTTGTTTACAAGCCTACAACAAAATACAATAGGCTATTTTACCAAGGATTATAATGCCAATATCATGCTATTTATCCTCAGTTTGTCATAAAATGTTCTATGCAGAGTATATGCTTGATATTTACCACACAGATCTTCGACGCAGGTTCAACATAAGAGGGGTACCGGTAACTTAAAACTTCTGACACTATGTTAATATACGGGCCCATATTCCTAAACAAACCTTATCATTGTTGTTGGTAATTACTTTACTATATTTTGAAATAACTGAAGAAGTGAAACGTTGTCAATAAAGTGCTCCTCCTCATATGGTGTTTATATTCATTCTGTACCATAGTCCTCGCCAGTTAATATGAAACGTTAGTTGTTGTTGGGGCGGGAGGCTAGGAATCCCCCTCCCCACTAATCGACACAGAGAAAGGGTCGGGGGAACGCGAAAGTGGTCCCGGACCCTAAGAATTGGAACTTTAAATGTTGTTTCTGTTCGGGCTCTGTCTCGAGTCGGCCACCCCCCACCATGGGGTATGTGCCTGGGTATATACATACAGTACATATAGTTGATGTAATTACAATGAGAGTACGGTAATCTGATATTATAACTGTCTTGGTGGTATAATGGTTAAAGTGTGTACATTCTGTATGTGGTGTCCTGGGTTTAAATAACTGGAGGATCATAATATTATACTTTCATTCATTTCATTGCGAGTTATTGGTGTTAAGAATGATATTAGTTAATAATGTTCCAGTACTTCTCCTTGCAAGTACCGTAGAACAACTAGCATACCATATTGACTGGATAGGAATACAGCCAAAATATAGTAATTACCCTACTGTTCCAAATAGATAATCCACAACTCTTTAATATTAACCTCTATAACTCACAAACGACTAGAGTAATCCAGCTAAAATTTCTACCATTTGGGAAGAGTCAGCCAGGGAATAGGTGAGGATATTTACAGCCTATTTCCTCTAGCCCTTTATGAGTTACAGAGGTTAGTGTTCACAATTTCTGGCCAACCTATTTGGAACAGGTTACAGGTCTCCCTCACTATCTGATGCCCCAATTTACCATATTATTATAGTTTTTTAGGTGTGTGTTTGGGTTTTGGTTGGTCCAAGGATGCATCCCCATTTACCCCATTAATCTTAGGGTTTTCTATAGGATTTTTCTATTATTATGTTCTATCCAACAACCAACTCTACTCCCAAAATCGATTAACGAAATATTACAAACACATGTGGCAGTCCGTGGATTCGAACCCAGGACGCTCACACCGAATATCAACACCTTATGCATTACACCACGAAGGCAGTTAAAGAATGGTGGACACTGCCTACGATTTATTATGCAACTTGGAATCCTGCATATCAATCTAAGCATGTACACACATCCCAACTGCAACCCACGTAGGCTATGCATATGTGAATATTTAAGATCGGGTTTTCAGGAACGTAACCTAATCGTAAATCGAGGGAGACCTGTATAGTGATACAGTAATTATAATGTAAAACTTGCAAAATAAACAAAACAAAACTTATACGAACACAGTAAAAAGACAACAAAAATAATCAAAATCGCTATAATGATGGGGGCATGTCTAGGAATACAGGCCAAAGAGTGATGGTATTTGTTGGTGTTGAATATCTGTATGTGGTAAACGGATATGACCCTTACCTCAGTACAACTGTGACTCATTCTGTAAGGAACAAACTCATGAAATACATTTGTACTTGTAGTCTTCCTTCTACTCCTTCCTGTATCCAATACTTACATAATACTAAGTCCTTTGTCATAACCAAAAGACTGAAGCCGGAGTCACACGAGCCGTTTTTTCGAGCAATTTTTACGGGCAATTAAGGTTTGGCGGCTTCAAAAATTACACTTTATCAGAATTCAACCGCCTAACATACTCTACCTTCAGTCTAGTTATCGATATCAGTGCGAAAAAGTGCGAAATATAACGAGAAAAAACTTGCTCATGGAAAATTGACGGAAATATCGCTCGTGTGACAGCGGCTTAACAGAAGAGTATGCTTTCAAATATAAATAGACACTGACTTTGGTGAAAGTTATGCAATTGCAGTAATTCAACTGCAAATGGCATACAGAACGTAATAGTATACACAAGGAATTCTTGTGATTATGCAATACATATTCCTTAAGTGCATTGTCCCCAATATTATATATACTGGACATGATACAATTTATAATTACTTGTAATACAGATTATAAACTACCTCACATTACATCCTGTGAAAATAAACTAAACAATTTACATAGCTGACATTACATCCTGTGAAAATAAAGGCGGTGTGACAAGCGATTTTTCCGTCAATTTTTACGAGCAATTGTAGTCTGGCAGCTTCCAAATTTATGTCTGGAATGAATTATACTACCTAACATAATCTACCTTCGATCTAGTTTCTGTAGCCAATGCGAAAAAGCCTCAAAATAATACGAAAAAAAATTGCTCATGGAAAATTGACGGAAAAGACGCTCGTGTGACAGCGGCTTAAAACTACTTACATTACATATATCTGTCCTGAGGTCTATAAGGTAGAGTGCCAGAAGCAGTGGAAGGAGGCATCATTCCAAGAGGGTTAAACAAGCTTTGTAGAGCAGGTGGGAGAGAGTAAGGGTTAGTGTTAAGTCCAGCAGCAGCAGCCACAGCAGCAGCAGCAGCAGCACTCTGGGTCTGTTGTAAGCTATATGCTGGTGGTGTGGTGGCCAGGGGGTCCTGAGCCATACTGGGAGTCAGGAAGGAGGAAGCATTGGTGGTGACTGGTGATATTGTGGCGGCGGATGTGGTGGACAGTGGTGTTAGTGTGATATGAGACACTGGACTGCTGCTACCACTGCTACTGCTGGTGGTGGTAGTAGGGGTAGTGATAGGGGTAGTAGTTGGGGTGGTGGGAGTGGTAGGGGGCGGGGTTATCCTAGAGGTTATGTTGATCACCTGCCGCTGTTCGGTAGGGGTGGTAGGTGTGGCGGGGGAGACCATAGGGGTGACGGTGGTATAGATAGGGATGGGTGACTGTCCCGGTGGTGTGGTGGTGGTAGTAGTGGTGATGGTGGCTGGTATCTGGCGCGGTGGTGGTGACGGAGAGGACGCAGGACTGTCCAGACATATAACCTGAGGACTGACTGAACCTGAAGATGGTGGAGAGAAGGCCGTTCCTCCGTTGCCACCGCCGGCCGGGGTCAGGAGGCCGCCCGTTCCGTTAGACGAAGCTGTACAATGTCAATAATAACAGGTTAGTGTCAATCAATATTTACTTCAGTTAAGGGGGAGTCACTCTAGATCTTTCTCCGGATAATGTTTATAGCACTTCTTGTCCTGGTACATCTACATTAAATCAGTAACTTGAGAAAGACAGTTCCATATTAAGCACTTTAGTCACCTGATGGATGCTTAGCGGACACTTGCCTTCCAATTATATATTAATCCAGCCACCTAAATGAAGTCTAGTTGCCGATACCTGTACAAAACAACCCCGGACGATTGCCAATAAAAAGTGCCCATAAAAACTTGCCAGGAAAAACCCTTGTGTGACTCCACCTTTAGATACACCACCATTAATCAGCAATATATATACAGTATATTTGTTTTGTATTATACTGTACTGTATTAGTTTAACCAGATTAATTAATTAATATTAACTACAGTATAACACTATCAAATTCTTTAAGGGGGGATGGGTCGTTTTTCTGGACACCTTTCTCGCTCATGTTTAGCCCCATTAAGATCTTAAGACGTTCAGTCCCTTAGTTTGGCGATTTTAAGATCTTTTGCCCCATTTGTTTGTTATCAAGACTTTTCGTGTCATTTAAGTGTTGATTTTTTCCTGGTGAGCAATAGCAAGCCTTTAATGTAAGAGGAACCGGCCATTGGCCGGGAAATGTTTCTATCGAAAAATGTACAAATATATCTTGAAGGAGGGTCTTGGGCAGCTTTTTTTTTTAAGCTTGATGGTAGTCTAGGGAGGAAACTGAAAAGATAATAAAAACATATATAAATGCTCAAATAAATAGGCCCATCCCCCCTTAACAATGTCCTATTTAATAATTCTTCTGATTAGACTCCACTACAGTATACTGTATATTTCATAATGTTCATGCACTGATTATTACTAATGAGTATATTACAAAGATGAATTAGGGTATTCCAATGACTACTTACAAGGTTACTCAATGCAATAGTGAGTAAGGGCCGTTCCTTTAAACATCGTAAAAGCTTTCCCTACGACCTTTCCCGACTCAAGATTGACCCTTATTGTTTATCTGTATAAGGGTCAATCTGGATCGTGAAAGGTCGTAGGGAAAGCTTTTACGATGTTTGAAGGAATGGCCCAAAGTACACATAAGTAATACAATCTATGGACTTTAATATATACCATGCCAATCTCACCAAGAGTCATGCTTAAAACTGTGAATGTAATAACTTTATACATCATTCTTAAAATAAACTTAAAATATAAAATAAGGTTATAAGTAGCCATCATGCAGCAATGCTCACTCAGGTGCCTCAGTACAGGTCTCCCTCACTATCCGATGCCCCAATTTACGATGTTATTATAGATTTTTAGGTGTTTAGGTGTTTGGGTTTTGGTTGGTCCCAGAACGCAGCCCCATTTACCCCATTAATTTTAGGGTTCGCTATACGATTTTTCTATTTAAGATCGGGGTTTTAGGAATGTAACCCAATCGTAATTCGAGGGAGACCTGTACTGTTATTTATCAAGCCAGAAGCTGATATGTATACCCGCATCTATTAAACACAAACAAAGAAATTGACCACTTGCGAGTTTCAAGCTATAAGGAAGTTGGAGCCGTGAACATCGATATTAAACAGAAATGCAATAATAATGTAGGTTTTTGATGGATTAATTGTATGTTACATTGAATTTCATGTATTTATGAATGTATTGCAACTGTATTCTAGCTGGTAACTGCTAAATATCGATGTCTACAGCTCCAACTTCCTTATAGAACGAAACTCACAAGTCGGCAATTAGGAAGTTCCATATAATGTACTGTAATATCTGTTCGGCAGCAAAAAACTACAAAATAATTGTATCATATAACCTATACCAAAATTAACCCTTTCTGTACCGGCGCCGTCGTTTTTATTTGATTTTAGCTACATTTAGACAATTTTGTGAAGCTTAGGAAGGATATATGGTAGCTAAAAGGATTGAGATACTGTAGTCTGTAGTCTTTTAGAGGGTAAACGTTCTTCCAAAGCTTAGGAAGGATATATGGTAGCTAAAAGGATTGAGATACTGTAGTCTGTAGTCTTTTAGAGGGTAGACGTTCTTCCAAAGCTGAAGAAAATCGTCTAATAGTTCCCAGAATATAATGAAAAGGACGTCACCGGTATCGTACGGGTAAATAAACTGAAATTCCAATATATAGTTAGATCAGCATGCAAGTTTTGGTTATTCTTCTCCTTTGATCTCAGTATCCCTTTGGAGTACATTATTGTAAATTAGTCATGTGCTATTATCATAACACAAATATCAAATAGTAGCATAGCAAGTCTAGCAAGTGAATTTCTACATAAAGACTATAGTCCGTTCATTCTAGGTTGGGTAGAAATCGTAACCTCTAACCTCTCATAACTCAAAAAGGACTGGAGTAATCGAGCAAATATTTCTACCACATAGGAAGACTTGGCTAGGCGATATGTTTATAAATTGACAGCTCATTTGCTCTGGCCCTTTTTGAGTTACAGAGGTTAGAGGTTACGATTTCTGCCCAAACTAGAATGAACGGACTATAGTATATAGCATAATGATATGAATCAGATATAATTGACATTGAGGTACAGTAGGGTCCCGCATAAAACGAGTATATGGTCGATAAACGAGGGCGTTTTATGCGATTTAGTTTTATGTGAACACAGCATTTTGGTGGCCCAATATCGTCAATGTTCACTGGAAGCGTAAATTTCCGTCAGGAGCGTACGATATTTCGGCGTTCTATATGAAAGCGTACGATATTTCGGCGCTCTATATGAAAACTCCTCGGATTTGCCCCACTTTGGCGGCGGACTCGTTTTATGTGATCACATTCGTTCTGATCGAAAATTAAATATTAATATTTTAGGTCGGTTGTTTTAATCGACTCGTTTTATGCGAACACGTTTTATGCGGGACCCTACTGTACTTGCAAGGAGCACCGTATAATAAATAAAACGCATACCGGTACTAGTAATTCATGAAATTACATATAATAATCTTTATATACTTGCTGTTATCATTTTGTTATAAGCCAAACAAGAAGCTCGATATATCAAAAGTATTTTTTATGCAATCTAGATAAATTATATAAAAAATCAAAATACAGTATGTTATACAGTACATATTATTTTCACACACAACTCAGTATTATCTTCTCTAAAACTATTATATCTACTGCTGTACAGGTAGTTTTGTTACTATGCCATGTGTACTCCAACTGCACTATCAGTGAATAGAAATGCATTTTGTGTTTCTTCTAACTTCAATTTGATTAGAATCTTATTGCTCACAACAAAGGGATCCTAATTATCGTAAATGAAAAGGAGGCATATTAAAGGAACCCAAGTGTCAAGATATCGGAAACCAAGAATGACAAACGGTCCCAAATGTGTCCATAGTATAGATTCAAGATGAAGTGAACAATTGACCAGAGAACAGGGTGTCAAACCGGAGCAATTTTGTTTGAAGACTTGTGAATATAGGCGGTGTCACACGAGCCCTTTTTCGAGCAATTTTTACGGGCAATTATAGTCTGGAAGCAAAAGAAAAATTACACTTTATCAGAATTCAACCGCCTAACATTATCTACCTTCAGCCTAGTTACCGATACCCGGGCGAAAATGTCCCAAAATGATGCGAGAAAAAACTTGCTCATGGAAAATTGACGGAAAAAGCGCTCGTGTGACAGCGGCTTATGTGAAGGAATATAAGAAAAGTAGGATGATATAGCATTGTTTAAGCCATTTTATCACTTCCAAAGACAGCGTTTGAACTATAAACCATAATTTTAGCTTTGTATAGACTATAATAAAGTCTAAAATAATGGATTCGTCCTTCGTTTAACACCCTACCAGAGAATCACCCCCATGACAGTCTGAGCCTCATAGAAACTGGGCACGCTGGAGTACAGTATAGGGACACCCTTTTCATTTAGTTCGGCTATTGTTAGACATCTTTTATTAGCTTAGGGAGGACCTGTGGGAGACAAAGGGTTAATAGAGACAATCTGTACTACTTTGATTCCTAGATATCCTTCCTTAGATGACTATTGTTAGATATCTTTTATTAGCTTAGGGAGGACCTGTGGGAGACAAAGGGTTAATAGACAATCTGTACCACTTTGATTCCTAGATATCCTTCCTTAGATGAGAAAGTTGTCTAGCATTGGCCAAAATAAAGTGAAATCCAGTCAGCATATGGAAAGGGTTGTTAAGCCCTTCATTACCAAGCAGGACTTTTTCTATGACTGTCTTCGTGGTGCAATGCATAAGTGTGTTGATTTTCGGTGTGAGCATCCTAGGTTCGAATCCCCGGACTGCCACATGTGTTTGTAAATTTCATTAATCGAGTTTAGGAGTAAAGTTGGTTGGTGGAGAGAACATAATAATTTAACAAATATTTAGAGGCTTATATACCGTATAGCTAAAGAAGGATCTGTGGTAGTTAAAAGGGTGACACGTGATATTTTGAAGCCTTTTAATTGCTTCATGTCCTTCATAAGCTAAATAAAACTGTCAAATTATCGCCAGAATACAATGGAAAAGACAGCTCAGTAATGAAGGGTTGTTAAGGAGGGTGGAGACGGGGATCAGTCAGTCAGTAACATATGTACAGGACACCACACACACTAACACCCACACCACCACAGCTCTGTACACCACACCTCACTCCACATACCACAAGCTGTATGCCACACTCCACACCAAGGTACGGGGGGGTACTTACAAGACAGAGATTTCCTAAAGACGAGGCGCTTCCCGGGGTCAACTTCCCCTACGCACCAAGAATCGTTAGATTTTGTGCCCTCTGCAAGCGCAAAAATTTCATGTAATATGCTTCCGATTTCACCAAAGCCTCTATCATTAAAGGCAGTTTATACAACAAACATCAGAATACACCAGAGCCTCAATAAACAATCAGTTATTTACATTGCGTTACCAGCACACCAGTTTGCCTATTTTTATGATCAACAAGTACTGTACTGAACACAAGACTCCAAGCAGAAGCTTCCTCATATTTGGATACAAGAAAAAGACAATTCTTGAAAAAAGCAAACCATTTGCCAAGATCATCATTAATGAGAAGCCATTAGCAATACCTCACAATTATTTAGACTGACTTAGTAAGGTGTGTGTTGGTAAAATATATATGTAACTTTGGCTTGATGTGTTTTATGCAAGGGGAGAAATATCAACAATAGAACTTGAATATGGATATCTTATGAACATTATTGAAGGAAATGTAGGGAATGAAAACTGCTTGGCCAAACCGAGAATGAATAAAATGTGGGATAATCAAACAATGTCTAGGGGATGGCACTGACATCTACATTCAAACAAATACATTTGGAAAAAAATAAGTTATTGTAACTATTTTAAACTAGTAACAAACACCCGTCAATAATAATAATAACAACATAAAATAATGACAACCAATGTAAAACAGTAATTGTCAAGAAGAATAAGTGAAACTAATAGTGTAAAGTTAAATGTAACCATAATAAGTGAAACTAATAGTGTAAAGTTAAATGTAACCATAATAAGTGAAACTAATAGTGTAAAGTTAAATGTAACCATAATAAGTGAAACTAATAGTGTAAAGTTAAATGTAACCATAATGCATAACACATATAGGAAGTTATATTCTCACATACAGACTTCAATATCAACATATTCAAGGAAATGTCTTAGAATCTTTTGAGCTCATGTGACTTTAATCCCTTCAGCATGATGACAGTTATCATCTTATTTTTGTTACCATTAGACGATTATCTTCCAGTTTATAATCTACCTCTAGGACTCAAAGGGGTAAATATGTAGACGATTTTCTTAAGTATATAATCTACCTCTACGACTCAAAGGGGTAAATACGATCTCAATAAAACCTCTGCATAACTTAGGTCCATCTTGGTGAAGAACCAACATAGGCTGCAACAGTAATGGTTAAAGACACAGTAGCAGTGTTCTATCTATCTATCTATCTATCTACTCAGGCACATTTCCCATGTTTTCTTTTTTTCTTCTTCTTTTTCTAAAGCTGGTGGTGGCCGACTCGAGACAGTAGCAGAGTTGGACCCAAATGTATTCAACGTTTCACCAAGAAAGGCTTCTTTCCTGAAGAAGCCTTTCTTGGTGAAACGTTGAATAAACTTGGGTCCAACTCTGCTACTGTGTCTTAGGTCCTTCTTAAACTGCATAAAATCATCTAACTTAAGCAACGCTGGTGATGGGCTGGTCTATCAGAGTGAGAACTGAGCGATCTCTGCCATACCCGTAGCTTACTCTGACTGTTCCTTTTACTTATATATTTTCTAGCTCTCAAGTGACGGCGTCTCTTCCGTGGATTGACCTCATCCCAATCTACCATGATTGGAAGCCAAAGCGTCACATTTTTCCTTTGCCCCTCAACTTTCTCTTCATAATTGCTGAGGGGCACAGGGCCCTGGGTGGGGCTTTGGTTTCCCGGGCGTTTTCGCACCCTCCTTAGCTCCCCGCCATGGAGTGGCTTCGGTCACCCAGGCTTTATTGTGGTCGGCAGGGAGGGTTCTTTGGGGCCGCTCGATTATGGCCTTGGCCTTATTCGGGGCCTTGGGGCTGTTCGGCCAGGCAGCTTGAGGAACAACAACAACAACAACAACAACTTAAGCAACGTTGAATAAACTTGGGTCCAACTCTGCTACTGTGTCTTAGGTCCTTCTTAAACTGCATAAAATCATCTAACTTAAGCAACGTTGAATAAACTTGGGTCCAATTCTGCTACTGTGTATTAGGTCCTTCTTAAATTGCATAAAATCATCTAACTTAAGCCAGAATAAGAGCTAAAAATATGTCATGGTGCTGACGGGGTTAACAGGATATATTGGTAAAGTCGTCATGAATCCATAGTTGCTCTGTATCTCTGAAACAATAATTCATAAAACATAACTTACACACTGTACTCTTTCTTCTCATATGTTTATATTTGAAATAAGTATAAGTACCTTACAGTATATTACTAAAGTTCCATTGTGATAAAATAGGTAAAGTACATAACAGTTGAACTAAAATGTAAAACTTGCAAACCAAAACTGGGACGATACAAGATAAAGGTAAAATAACTTATCAAAATCGCTATGTGGAAACAACGCTTACTAGAATAAAATTTATGAAATCTATCTATTGCCTGACGCCGTGATCCCCGAAGGAGTGGCCACGAACGAAACAGGCAGTCCTCCCAACCAGCACCGCGTTCATCAATATTCTTCCTCACTGCATCCTTCCACCTCTCTTTCTGTTTACCTCTTCCTCTCTGTCCTTCCACATCGTCTACACCTTCTTAGTCATTCTTTCAGTCATCCTTCATTCTCGCTTACTTCTTGCGTTTATCATTTCATTATTTAGCTTGTGTTTACTTTATCATATAGTAGTTATTATTGTGCTTCATGTGATATTTAATAGCTCTTTAGATAAAACTGTAATTTATTAAATAATCATTAAAATTACTTAAATGTATACAGTATAGTTTAATGAATAAATAAGGAATAATAAAGATAATAATAAATATATTATCAGCGCTGCCACTCACTTTGGCCAGTGAGATACGATAGCCAATCACGAGCCTCGATACAAACACCAGTTAGGAGCCAGATGCACGGGTCAACTGAATGGAGTATAGGAATCCTCCTCCCTTGTAAAATTCACCAACTAGACGAGACAGAGAAAGAGGCGAGTGAACACGAAAGTGGTCCCGGACCCCAAGAAATGGAACTTTAAGTGTTGTTCCTGTTCGGGCTCTTTCTGGAGTAGGTCGCCACCAGCTATGCGGTATGTGCCGAAGTATATACATAAATGCCAGTAGATATTATTTCTAACATCGTTCTTAACCCCTACTGTAGGGTACAGTAATATAAGTCCCCCCCAGTCCAGAGCAATGTGGCCAAAATGGCAAGATATAACAACCTCCCACCTCAAAAGATGAAGGAATACTGGCTCTCCCAGCCTTCAGAGGCTTGGATATAAGCTGAGAAATGTTACCATCTCTAGAGCAGTGCTCAAACAGTAGTGCTACCAGGACTGCCTGATACTGGCAGTTACAAGGAAAGTATATTACTGACGGCTTCCTGCCGTTGCCGAGACTGGGGGAGTGATTTATTTACCGACGGCTCTCTGCCGTTGCTGGTACAGAAGGGGTTAACACCAATAACCCCCAAATTAAATTAATAAAAACATGTAATTCTCCCAGTATTTGAACCTAGGATATCTCATACAGAACTTACACGCTCTAACCATTACACCATCAAGATAGTTATAAGTACAGCACAGAACTATAACCAAATAATTTATAAGGTCTGCCGTTAGTAAAATAGTGTACTGTACAGATAAAATATAAACTCACTAGCAATACTGCAAGATAATGAAGATCGAACATTAAAATATGTAATGTTTACTATTGATATATTTTTCTGAAATAATAAAAGTTAAGCATAGACGATGTAAAGAAATCTTGACTTATGATGGCATGCAGTAATATATATACAACAATATATTACTGTAAAATACATTAACATTAAACATAATTATGTGATATTTTAAAATGAGTATACAGTACAGCCTGTACTGTACATACTACACAATACAGTACAGTACATGAATATAATAATTGTCTTTTCTTTTTTGTATAGCCATAATAATGATCTCACAGGGCAATTCTTGAAGAAGGGTATTTCAATGCTTTAAAACCTTATTTTCTAATGATGATTTCCTTAACACAACCAAGCAAGAAAATTGGCATAAAAAGATTAATTAAGCATATTAGAACAAAAATATAATTAAAAAAATTAAACACGACCAAAATAATTCATGCCAGAAGCAAATAACTGATAAAATATATATAATAATCATAATAATAATAATAATAAATGTATAAATATATATAATAATCATAATAATAAATGTATAAATATATAAAAATATAAAACTGTTAAAAACATAAACTGTTACTTATTTGTGTATTGTACTGTACATACAAAATACTAATGTACAGTACAGTACATGATAATAATTGAAGTCCAGTGAGAAATATATACTGTACAATAGAAAATATGCACAAACCTTTCAATGCATATAACAAAAATAAAGATGAGCTTATATATACTATATATTATATACTATATATATATATATATATATATATATAAAAATAAATAAATAAATATATATGCGATGTTTTTACTTTGGTGAAGACCCCATCCCAGTTCAGTACTAATTGTATTGACAAAGAGTAGTTTCATATCTGTATGTATGTATATACTCAAGCACATATCCCATAGCTGGGGTGGCCGACTTGAGACAGAGCCTGAATGGGGATAACACAAAACAATATAAAACAAATTAAAATCACACACATCTACGTAGGTTGCCCAGAAGACCCAGAAACCAAGGATAACAAAGAGCCTCCAGCACTCCCCTGGCCCCAGACCTCCCGGAGAAGTTCCGGTCTCAGCAGGCAGACACGCAGCGGAGCACACCACAATGCCCGCCCACCTCACATCCAGGCATGACCCTTCATATATACCGGCTCTCCGGGCCAGGCGTCTGACGGACTATTATCTAGTCCAACTGGCGCCCGACCCCCTCTCCAAACGACCGCTTTATCACTCATCTATTCACAACCATTCTTCATTCATTCCTATCTATAACCACTCCTCTTGTCTGTTTTACAGTCATCTCTCTATCTTCCAACGCTTGTACTACACAATCTCCATCTCAACGGAGTAAGTAAAAGATGAAATCTCAAAACCACTAACCCTCCTCTTTAGTAAATCAATACAAAATATAATCCTTAACTCTTACATGCTTTTATGACGCAGAGGTTGCCAGATTAGCAATAAGAAATAAGAGTTCTCTCACTCTTATAATTACCTCTCCAAAATTAGTTTTCTGCCCACAGCTAACTCAAAGACAACTGCAGAGGTTGAAGTAACTAAACTAAAGGTTTCTAAATACCCCTGATGGTAACAAAGGCTTTAAAGTATCCCTAATAAGCTCAAAATTGCATCATAAGTGTGAAAGGGTTAAAGAATGGAAATAAGGTAATGTAACACACATTTCAAAAAAAAAAAAAGCTCTGCCTAGCAACTAATGCCTAATAAACCCTGTGGGCTTCGTCATGGCAGATTAATTTCAATATAGATAAATACAAAGAGCTCTGCATTCTATCTCTCTATCTCTATTTATTGATCTATCTACCCATCTACAGTACAGTATATCCATCTAACCATTACTATATCGCCCTAGCACACTACGCACTCAAATTTCTCGATTTCTGACTTATCCTTCGGCAGGGGTCCTTTTATTCTACTACAGCGCTTACTTCCATGGTGCACCCAACATCGACAGACGCTACACCGAATCGAGTTAATGCCCACGCCATTTTCACACACTGCACATGGGTATGCACCGCTCTTTTCCACATTGCCTTGTCTCAATCTAAATGCATAACCTTGGTTTTATTAATATTGACTCTTAAACCTTTGCTCGCCATGCCCTCTCTCCATCTTCTGAATTTGGCCTCAGCATCTTGCACATTGTCAGCTATTAGGACTAAATCGTCTGCATAACGCAGTTCCCACGGGAGTCCGGATCTAAAATCTCTAGACAGTGCCTCCAGGACCATAATAAAGAAGAGGGGGCTTAACACTGAACCCTGATGAACTCCAACATAGACTGTGAACTCCACACTCAGTACACCTTTCACCCTCACCGCAGTTTGCGAATCCTCAAACATCTTCATTATCACACGCACCAGCCACTCTTCCACACCAAGTTTCCTCATAGCCCACTGCACATCTCTAGGCACCCTGTCAAAGGCCTTCTCCAGGTCTACTAACACAAAGTAAAGATCCTTGCCTTTTAGTAAGTATCTTTCCTGTATCTGCCTGACTATTGCATCGGCATAAAACCAAACTGCATATCATCAATGGAGATGCTTTGCCTGATCAAACCCTCAAAGACTCTCACAGACCTTCATGATTGGTCAAGCATTTTCAGGGCCCTATAATTACCTCTACCTAGCGCATCCCCTTTTCCTTTGTATATATTTACCATTACACTTTTGGGCCAATCCTCGGGGATTTTCTCATCTTTAATAATGGAGAGCGAGATAAGAGAGAAAAATTCAAGTGAGGTGTGTGGAGAACTTGACTGTACCCTGAAATGAAAAATGGTCAATCAAGAAGCAAAAAAGTCATACATAAAGGAGTACAAAGGAAATCAAGCAACAACAGGTCAATGACCCTTCTAGGCTGCTTGTCCTCCAAAACACTGAGGATCAAGTGTCCAAACAGTGGTTTAGAGTGGGTAAGGGAACATTGGAAAGGGAACTACTGCCCTGGAACTAATGTCCGTGGCAGGACTAGGAAGTTAGTGTAGTGTTAGAAGTTACATAGTAAGTGATGAGGACCTCTCCAAACAGAGAGCTGTGGAGGTGAGTTACTTTAGAATGGCAGTTGGTGTCAACAGGGCCGCTAGATGAACAATATAATAGGAAGTGTATAAGTCTTTTAAAATGGAAGAGAAAGCTTTGGGCATTGATTGAAAGGATAAAGGAGTACTTTTTGGTGGTTCGGCTATACAGTATTCAAAGGATGAACGAGAACAGAATACCGAGAAAGATATATGGACGCTAGGTGAGTGGAACAGTCATTAGTGGAAGAACAGCTATGGTATGGGAAGAAAATGGATAAATATATTGAAGGAGGCAGTGTGGCATGGGCAATATGTCTCGAGGCATTTCTGACATGGCCATCCTTTAGCAGAAGTTTCCCAAGAGGAAGCAAGGTGTCAGAGATGATGATGAAATTACAGTTTCTATTATTAACACAATTAACTGTTTGACAATGTAGAGTGGTAACCATATACTGTAGGTGAAAGTAAAGGCACACTACTTTACCAGTAACCCCATACAATTAACCACATCATAGAAGACTGCATTTCACACAACCACTTACGCCAACAACACAATCTACACTCCTTGAGAGCTCTGTGGGAAAGCCCGACCGTAGCCATGGCCTTCCTTAGGGACTCGGGGCTGTTCGGCCAGGCAGCTTAGGGAAGAAGAAGAAGAACAACAACAACAACACCTGTGTGAATATGTGTTTTATCTGTGTGTGTTCGTTGTTTTATGTTGTATTTTGTGTTTTCCCTGTTCTTGCTGTCTTGAGTCAGCCACCTCCCCCCCCCCAAAACAAAACAAAAACAAAAACAAAACAAAAAAGGAAAAGTGGGGATGGGGATTGGGCCTGAGTAAATAGATAGACTACTCACAGGTAGAGCCAAGTGACATGCTCCAATTTCCAACCTATTTTCCCCAGGTGAAAAAATATCTGCTCCCTCCTCGACTCTAGTCTCACCCCACATACATACGCCTCCAGTAACTGTTAGGCATCCTATAGTCTGTTCACGATTCTAGGTTGGGCAGAAATCGTAACCCCTAACCTCTCATAACTCAAAAAGGACTAGAGTAATCGAGCAAATATTTCTACCAAATAGGAAGACTTGGCACTGGAATATGTGTATAAATTGACGGTTCCATGTCATCTCAACCAGTAGACCATTTCAACCAGTGCCAAATTAACCCAGACCAACCAAACCAGTGCCAAAATATAGTACTAACCTAACCTAACCGTATTGGTTGATTTGGTACTGGTTGAGAGCTACTGGTTGAGTTGACCGGTCACCTAAATTGACGGCTCATATGCTCTAGCCCATTTTTAGTTACAAAGGTTAGAGGTTACGATTTCTTCCCAACCTAGAATGAATGGACTATAGACACAAACACATTAGACGTCTTGTGATTCTTCTGGATCTTGTGTGCCACCCTGGATGTATACCTCGACCAGGCCCCACCGGCAACCCACAGAGACGGGTTATCCTTAATGGGTATCTGAAGGTATGTTTAAGAGTAGTTAGGCAGAGTCTCCCCTGGACAAAACAGAAACCATAGGATAATCGCATGTACGGATGCAGTCCACAAATTTCCTGCTCAGATATATATATTCATATAAATATTGAATTATTTATTTATATACCGGTATTTAAAATTTAATCTAAATATAATTGCTAAATATTATATTCTTGCACAGTAGTTAAAAAAAATTAGTTTTCAGGTAAATCCTGTTATAAGACAGTCGGATTTGTGGTGGAGTACCTGTACTCCTCTGTATCTAAGGTGCTTAACCATTTCTATATGATGGCATTCATTTAATTTCATTTAGGGAAGGTGTGGTGGAGTGCTCTTGCTACTGGATAGGTAATCTTAAGGTCCCGGGTTCAAAACCCAATGTGTAAATGGCAAGATAGTACAGTACTGTATTGGGATGAAGTT
>CM064532.1:36588888-36626070 GCA_032716605.1 Paralithodes platypus | reverse complement strand
CATGTCGCTGGTACTTAAAGGGTTACATCACTATACTGTATAATTTTCCTCCTGTGTTCCTAATAGCTCGTTACTGGTACTTTTTGTTGTACAGGTGAGGACACAAGAAGGTACCGAGAGCGAGAGTGTTGGTGTTGAGAGTGTGGAGGGCAGCCTGAGTCCCTTACACACAGAGGTGGTTCAAGCAGTGACCCTGGAGGACCAGTTCACTGCCCTCCACAACCTACAGTGTGCTGCCAACAAGTACCCCGCTGTTAGAAGACTCTTGTGGCAGGTTAGTAGTGGGGAGTACTGTATCTACCCTTAACAAAATATACAATATACTAAAATCGGCCAGCCCTATGGGAGCTCTTTTGGGGAGCTCGGTGGTCTGGTTAAACTTCTCACAAAAAAAAAATAAAAATAAATAAATAAATAAATAAATCTCATAGTTCTAAGATTTCACAGTGAACTATGCACATGTTGACAGCACACAATTATTTCTCTAAAACTAATGTCAGCATACTGAAAAACTTATGATCTCATTTCACCCTGACCCCTTCGTGGGCCCGAGCATCTGGAGCGGCTTCGGTCCCACCGGAATCGGCGACTGTTTGGCCAGACAGTCTGGGGAACAACAATAACAATTTATGAATAAACTTATACTAGTCTCATATGTTTATCCAGAATATACAACTATCTTATACTGTTATACATTACTACAATATATCTTATTGTGCTATTACCCATCTCATTTGCAACTACAGTACTAATTCTTTCTAATAATGTTCTTTTGTACAATGTGAATATTAGTCTGTGGTGATTAATACAAATATTTTCTTTTGTGTTAGGATGGTGAGATACTGAAGGTAATAAGAGGGTATCTGAGGCAGTATATGAGGCTCTCCAGTCACGTGCGTCGATCAGGCAACACAGAAGAGGAACTACAGGAACGACAAGACCAACTGGAGGTGCTCACAGCGGCTCTGGAGGCCTTGGCTACTTGTCTCAGGGGAACACAACTTTGTCCCTTCAAAATAAAGGTAATATATACATATACAGGTTTAAGCTTGGATGTTTTATCATAAGTGCTTTAAGACAATTAACATGGCTAAGCCATAAGAATGAAAAAGTCAACTAGGTAAAATAGGAACATTTATTTCTACAGTTTTAACTAAGTATGATAAAGTAGTTTTGTATGTTATTATGGCTAACATGCATATAAATATGTATATATGGTATAAAGGATTCAATCTATGTGAACTTGGCTAAGCCTGTGTGTCTCTTGAAAGATATTTGTCAAACAGTTACTGAGGAATGAGTCAGTGCATCAATAACCTATAGTTGCCATGAGGCCGGAGTATGACAGGTTGTTGTTGTTGTTGTTCACCAGGCTGCCTGGCCGAACAGCCCCAAGGCCCCGAGCAAGGCCAAGGCCATAACCGAGCGCCCCCACAGAACCCTCCCCGCCGACCACAATAAAGCCTGTGTGGACCGAAAGCCCACTCCATTGCGGGGAGCTGAGGAGGGTGCGGGAAATGTCGGGTAAACCAAAAGGCCCCACCCATTCCCTGTGTGCCCCTCAGCAATTATGAAAGAGAAAGTTGAGGGGCAAGGGAAAAATGTGATCTTTGGCTTCCAATCTTGTTAGATTGGGAGGTCCATCCACGTTAGAGGACGCCGGCACTTGAGATCTAGAAAATATATAAGTAAAAGGAACATTCAGAGTAATCTATGGGTATGGCAGATATTGCTCATTTTTCTCACTCTGATAGACCAGCCCATCACCACATGACTAGAACTCAATCCTCTCAGCATCAGCTAGGAAAGGCCCTAGAAAACCGCCTTTGGCGGGGAGATAGCTCCCCTATTTCAACCCTTTTCGGGGTTGGCCACCCGCAGAGTATGTTAGTATGACAGGTTATAATTATTACTGGGTGCCTTTCCTATCACCAAACTGCATGTGAAAATCTGTTTTATGAAAACAGGTTTTATTCAAATTTTGTTTTCTCTTACAGACAATGAAGCACAACAAATTTGACTGTTTACGGAATTTAATCTGTGAAGTGATGAAGACTCCCGAGGTCCCTCCCTGCTACAAACTGACCTGTGAACGTTGGCTGACAGACTTTAGAGAACTATCAGATCCATGGTGTTTGGAGCAACTTGCCCCATAGTCGTGATGTTATTCGATTTGGATGGAATCACCAAATTAATTACAGTACAGTACTGACAATTATATAGATCGATATTTACATAATCTGAAAGGCTACTATGTCCGAGCTAATAAATTATAATGTAAAACTTTCAAAATAAACAAACCAGAACAGGGACGACACAATAAATGCAAGAATATCTAATGACATATACCATACTTTTACCTCTAATGTGCAGCTTAACATTTCAGATTTAACATGGGATAATGGGTAATAGGAACATTAACGAGATTACAAAAAAGTAACATAGATTGAATGGGTATTACATTAATGAAGGAGTATTATGGATTAGTAATAGTAGATTAATTTTTACTGATTGTATGTAGATGTATTAACTATCTCCTAATTGTTGAATAAATGTAACAATATTCCTCTACCTACCCGATAGCACTATCGTTAGTGAGTGCTGTACTGTATTTTATATATTATTTTGTAATAGTATGATAATCTTACTCAGATTTGTCTTTTGTACTATGTGAATGGTTCCTGTTTCCTGTTGCAAATTTCAGTTTAAATAATTTTTGACAACTTAACATGTATTTTCTTTATTTCATGGCAGGAGTTTAGTAAAATTTGCCAGAAACTTCCGGACTTCCCAAACTTGAAACTACAGTAAAAGTCCGTTTAATATCCCGACGACCTATGATTTGCGAATCTCCCAATAGTCCGAATTTTTCAATTTGCGGCCAAATCCGAATTCACCCGATGGTCCGAATTTCAAGACGTCCCAAAGTCCCCTGTTTGAGGCATTAGGCCACTCAAATGACACATAATGGAGCACACACATATCATATGTTCATGAATTTCACTTTAAAAGTTTACCATGTGACATTGTATCCTATTAATCTACTTCAAAACATTCAGATTAATGGTCAAAGGAAGCTACTGATATAAGGGGTAAAGCACCTTCGTCTTCTTCTTTCTTTCAATCGTCCGTCTGCTAGAGAGTTTGTTTTGCTCTGGAACGCATCCCTTGGGTCGCTCCGATGCGCTACTGGGCTTGCACCGCATTTTTCTGCAAGCGCCTTCAGTCTTGAGCTTGAAAACGCACCTTTCAAGTAGTCCCAAAGACCCCTTTTTGAGGCATTTAGCCACTCAAATGACCCATAATGGAGCACACACATATCATATGTTCATGAATGTCACTTTAAAAGTTGACCATTGTGTCCATTGTAGCCTATATTATCTACTTCAAAACAGTTCAGAATTAATGGTCCCTAGGAAGCTACTGATATAATCGTAAACACTTCTTCGTCTTCTTCTTCTTCCCACATCGTCTGCTAGATAGTTTTGTTTTGCTCCTGAACGCATCCTTGGGACGCTCCGATGCGCTACTGGCTTGCACCGGCATTTTCTGCAAGCGCATTTCAGTCTTGAGCTTGAGAACGCACCTTTGGACGTATTAGTCCTTGAGCGTGGACAACCGCACCTTTGGATGTTCCGATACGCTACTATTTATATTTCATGGATCGGAGCATCCCCAAGGGTTCTTTCAAGACCACAAGACAAGGGTGCTTTCAATACAATATGAATATAACCTGAGCACGTCACAAAAGGAAACTCACAAAAGGAACATTACAAGAACCTCTCAGGGAAGTGCCGTTGTTAAGGCATTACGTTCCGAAACCCATCTGATCTTCAAGAGCAAAGACAAACTCGCTAGTAGACGGAAGAAGAAGAAAACGTTTATATCAGCAGATTCCGTGACCATTAATGCTGAATGTTTTGAAGTAGTTAATAGGCTACTACAATGACGATGGGTAAACTTTTGAAGTGATTTCAATGAACATATGATATTGTGTGTGCACCAGTGTGTCATTTGGGTGTCCTAATAGTCTCAACTGTTTTTCCGCCGTGTGTCATACAACGGCGGTGGGGGTGTCGAGGGTAGTAGTAAAGTTCCGATCATGTCCGAAAAATCCACTAATCCCGAACGAGAGCCGTTCCGCTGGCCCTTCGGATTAACGGAAGTTTACTGTACTCTTCCTTTAACGTGACGAATAGTGCCGTTGTTATATGTGCTATTTATTTTCTTGGGGAAACAGATTAAACGCTCATGTCTGAGTAATGTACACCCTATTGTGTGGATTGTGTTCCTTTTATTTAATAATTTGTCATTTTTAGTAGAAGGCGTTGTTTCCACATAGCGATTTGGATCAATTTAATATTTTGACTTTATATTGTCCTTGTCCCAATTTTGGTTTGTTTAGTTTGCAAGTTTTACATTTTAATTTAATGTTTGGTTAATAAGATTGGCCGCTCCCTCAGGATTAGAGGTGTCAGGCAATAGATAAATAGATTAACCCCTTCTGTACCGGCGATGTTTTTAATTTTATTCTAGCTATATTTTTTATGATTTTGTGCAGTTTATAAAGGATATGTGGTCGTAAAAAGGGTTAAGCGAGATAGTTTGAAGCCTGTTAATTACTGGAGGTCCTTTTGAAGCTGATTAAAATCATATAATAGTAGACAAAATAAAGGTAAAGGGATGGCGCTGGTACTGAAAGGGTTATTAATTATATTGTAAAACTTGCAAAATAAACCAACCAAAACAGGGACGACACATTATAAAGGCAAAAGAACTAATCAAAATAGCTATGTGGAAATAATGCTTTAGCAACATAAAATTAAGAAATATAAAATTATGTTACAGGCGAAGTACTACTGATAACTGTCTGTGTCCTTTACCACCACCAGTTACTGAAGCTGGTACAGGAGGTGACCCACGCCAGTACTGTTGTCCTCTATCAACTACTGGCTTGTGTTAATGAAGTGTCCTGGCCAACTGGATCACACTCAGACATACAAGAGTCACCACCAAGTCTCACTGCCTTTCTTCAGGTTTGTTAAAGCATTAATATGCATTTAGATTCACAACAGGAGAAAATGTCTATCTATCTATCTATCTATATGCTCAGGCCCAATCCCCATTTTGGGGGTAGCCGACTCAATACAGGAAGAAAAAAACAAGACAGGGAAAAACACACAATAAACCACACTAAAACCACGCATAAACAACCACAGATAAAAAGCACAAACTCACACACATCCAGGTTCACCCGGAGAAAACCCAAGCCCGGGTCACCAAGGTCGCTCCAGCACTCCCCCGCCCCCGACCACTCCGGAGATGTTCCAGATCTGCCGGCAGCAGACAGACAGACATGCAGCTGAGCCAAACCACACCCTCCCTACCACACTTCCAGGCGCACCCGTCATATAAATCGTCTCCCCCGGCCGCGCCTGATGACTATTAATCTTAGTTCCAACTTAAGCCCGACCCCTTGCCTCCAATTGACCACGTGTTCACTCACCTATTCCACAAGCATTCTCCATTCACCACTCCGGTCCACCAACACTCCCCTGCCTGATCTATAGTCCCTTTCCTCTATCATCCAGAAGCTTTTCTACACAGTCTCTCCAGCTCCATTGGAGGTTCTTCCTGCCCTTCTATCTCCCTTGTACCTGACTCACATATTCTCTTTGTAAGCCTTCATCCCCATTCGTTTCACCATGACCATACCAGCTCAGCACCCTTCTGTCCACTCTGGCTGACAAATGTTTCCTGCTCCCATCTCCTACTATCTCATCCTTCCTCAACCTGTCTCTACGAGTAACTCCACACATACTCCTCAAGCAGCTCATCTCCATCACATCCAGCCCTCTTTACTCCTTTTTCTTCAGAGCCCATGTCTCAGCCCCATACATCACTGTTGGCACAACAGGTAGCAAACATTATTATCAATGAGAACAATAAGCCTTCCATAATATTTACTAATACTAATACATACATAAAAAACTTTAGTCAATTTGCAACCCCTCGGTACGCAACGACGCACGTTATGGTTCCACTATGTATTAAAGCTAAACCTCCCAGGCAACGCATAAGGGTACGTCGGCGTTAAGTACCTTGTCCTATACACCAGAGGTTTCAGATTTGTATGGTAACTGCTGTATCCCGTAGTACCCACGCAGCAATACCCGATGGTTTGGAACCCTCCACGATCCCAGCTGTGTGCGATGTGAGTGATTTTCCAGAATTTTGCCGTACCATTCCCCATGTCCTAAAATGCGACTTGCCCGCCCCGCAGGACCCCTAAATGGACCTAGGCGAGCTTCGGTTTTTTTTGGGGTTTTGTGGGTTTTTCCTTTCATTTACTAAAAACCCAAAATTCCCATGGTTTGGTTTTTCAGGGAAAAAAACAAAAAGAAAAAAAAAACCATTTTTTTGGGGGGACAAAACCTGCCCCTGGCCTGTGGGAGTGTAACGTGACATTTATTATAAATCAAAGCTTGTGTGTGGCGGGGTCGGGGGTTTAAGAGCAAGTTGGCTCAAACCACCACAACTAAGTGCAGTTCCGGTCTCAACAGGTCGGAACACAAGAACTGCAGCGCTTGAGGTAAAAGCACCCCAATGTTCAGAAGTCATGGGGGCCTCTCTTTGTAATTTTTTTTTTTTTTATTCAAGAATGCCAAAGTGAACCATAAACGATCTTGATTTTCTCATTCCACGAACGGTCTTTTCTTGGGGGGTTCTGGGCCCCCCTTGGTGCACAAGCTCCCCCATCCTACACAGGGTGAACTTTGCATTATTCTAAATTCTTATGTATGAATAATACAACCTGGACTGTTAAAGACCTCTCGGGATTTACTTGAAACCAACCCTCAAAACTTATGCAGTGGATAATGATAATATTTTATTATTTTTATTATTTTCTGTTGTTGTTGTTGTTTCCCAAGCTGCCGCCTGGCCGAAAAACAGCCCCAAGGGGGGGAAGGACCCGGAGGGCAAGGGGCCCATACAAACCGAGCGCACCAGGCGGGGCCCCCCCCACCAGGAAAAAACCATCCCCTGTCCCCGACCCAACAATTTAAAGACCTGGGTGACCGGAGCCCAAAAACTCCTGTGCGGGGAAGTGAGGGGAACAGGATGGTGGGCAGAAATGCCAGGGGGGGAACAACAAAGGGGCCCACCCCAAGGGCCCCTGTGCCCCTTCAGTAACATTTAAGTTGAAGGAGCAACTGCTAAAGTTTTGAGGGGTGGCCAAGAGGACTTTACAAAAAATGAAAACATATTGTTGGGAGCTTTTTGGCTTTCCAATCTTGGGTACAATTGGGCGATTACTCTTTGTCTCTTTGCCGGGTACCCCAATACTTTGACGGGAAGGAAGGACGGCTCGTCAACTTGGCAGATTTCCTTAGGTATTATAATTATCTATTTATAAGTTTAATGAATGGGGGATTACAGTTCTCTTGTTCACATAGTGCAATGTGTATTTAGTTATTTTTTGGTGTAGTTTTCTCGGTGGGTATGTGCTGGACATTCGCTCTATTTGTGGGGAGGGATTTTGACTCATCTTTTGCCTTTCAGTTATACCAATTTCGTTCTTTCGTTTTAGACCAGCTCCATTTTCTAGAATCAGGGCCCCGAACAGCCCCGAGTCGCTAATGTTATGGAACGGGCCACCCACAGCTGGGGCCATGGTCGGGCTTTTTACCTTATTTTACATGAAGCTTCTCGTTTCTTTTTCCTTCAAGGGGTTGTTTCGTTGGTTGTTCTTCGACGTTGATTATCTTGTGGGTGTTGGGCTGTTAACTCTTTCTATCGTCCGTGTTTGTGTAACTCACCCAAATTGCACGAGTGCTTTTTCCTTTATGATCCTCCTTCTTTTCCCATGTGGGTTTTAAATTAATAAGGCCATGGGGTGGCTGTTGTTATCGGAGACCTGGGGGCAGAAGTCGAGGTACGCGGGACGGGGGAGGTCTCCAGTCAGTCTTCTCTTCGGATTAGCTCAGAAGGGCTGGATGATGTCCGCATCTCAGCCTGGCCAGATGGACTCTGTCCTCGGGAGGATTCAGAAGGATGGATTTCGGGAGGTCGTGCCTGCAGCTGCGTGTTGTTTACGAGTGAGTGGATGGAACGGTGAGAGATATGAGTATGGATTTGCTTTTGTATTACTCAGCGGCTTGCCAACACAGTGTCTTGGAGTTTCACATCAGTGGTCCCAGGTTCACTCCTACTCAAGGTGCGAGTTGTTACTGTTTCCCTTGAGCAAAGAATGGGGCTTGGGTCAGCTTATAGGTTTTACTGCTTATGCAACAATAGCCTGGCTGACCTAAGGCCTTAACCAGGGTGTCTACTTGGCTAGATATCACTTTGAACAACCTTAGCATTTTCCCATTCAGTGATTCATATTTGTTTTCACCAACTCACCAATTAATTTACAAATAAACCTAAGTAATGCCTTTAACCTTTCATCTTTAAACTACTGTAGTCTGTTGATGATTTAGTTTCATTAATCGAGTTTAGGAGTAAAGTTGGTTAGTGGAGAGAACATAATATTTAAAAGGTACAGAATAACATTGATGATATAATAGGGTATAAAGTATTATGAAAGGACATTATTGTATTACAGCATGTTGGTGTGGAGGGTTGGTTGGCATACAGTGTGCCCCAGTTACTGACATTACTACAGACAGACCTGACAGGGGAGGGTCATTGTAATGGTGGTGGTGGTGGTATGGAAGAACGAGGATACAGGGTGGCACTACTACACCAATACCTCAGTGTTCTGGCTGCACTGCTACACCACAGTCCCAGGGCACTACTATACTGCTCTAATATTTACGCCGAAGAACTCAGGTTAGTTAAGCCGGTATCACACGAGCGCTTTTTCACTTAACATTTATACTTAACACTGGCCTGGCAGCTTATGAGATAGACATCTAAAATATATTGGTTGGCTAAATTCATCCATCATCAGTCTAGTTTCCGATACCAGTGCAAAATAAGTCTAGAAATGGTGCCAGAAAAATGTTGATCATCGAATGTTGACTATAAAAGCTCTCGTGTGTTACCGGCTTTATGCCTTCTCGATCCTTTCTCGCACTGCAGGATGCGATTGCATCCTTACAGAGATACTTTAAACCTTTGTGATCATCAGGGGTGTTTAGAAACCTTTAGTTTAATTACTTCAACCTCTGCAGTAGTCTTTGAGAGGGTTGTGGGCAGAAAACTAATTTTGGAGAGGTAATTATGAGATTAAGATCATTCTATTTCTGAATACTAATCGGCAACCCCCGGACCTGAAAGGGATAAGTTTATATTGATAACATCAGTCTATCTTTTCCCCTTACTATAAAACTCCCCTTAACTGTATGTCCAGATGGTTTGACTCCAACGACATACCTTTCATTTGGTTTCCTCTCACTCTTTCAATTTGAAGGCACTAGTCTACACACACATTATTGACACATAATCCATTGGCTTGAATTTAGTTTAGGAGCAAGAAAGGTGTGACACTTTTGTATGAGAATGGACTATTGCTTTAGTCCCCGACTGTACATTCTAGAAAGAAAGACATTAATCTTAAAACAGCTATAGGATGACTGGGAACATAATGAAGACTGGTAAATATGTAATGCTCTCCCTTCATATGATAGTTTTTCATCTCGGCTGTTGGTGAAGTATTGAAGGTAAGATCCTGTGTAGCGGGGAGAACTGTTTTCGAGATGCCTATTTACTAAGAAACATTAAACAATATCTTTAACCTAACCTAACCAAAACCTAACCTAGTATATTAGTGAGCTATTTATGAATGTAAAATGTAAAAATATGTTGTAGCATTATCAAATTATCGAGATATAAGTACAGGTCTCCCCGCTACACAGGATTATACAATATTGAATCCTATTGTACATTTACCTGTGCCCTCCCTACAGGTACTATGTACAGGAGCCACTGGTTGGGTCAGTGGTGGGTAACTCTCCTTTACGACCACACACACTCAAACTAGTGCGCCTCATTGCTCAGCTGGTGCGCTCCAAGAGTACACTCAGGACCAGATGAGTCAAAAATGCTGGTAAGTTGTAGGATCAGTATGGGGCAATGTTGGTTGTTTTTTCTGGCCCCCCTTCTCATGTTTAGTCAAATCTAGTTTTGAGATTTTTAAGACGTTCATTCCATTAGTTTGGCGATGTTAACCCGGGAACTGCGGGGAGACTCTTAAGAGTTCCCCCGGCGGACTGCGGGGAGGCTCTTATGAGTGAGTGAAAAAAAAATCAACTTTTGACATCGGGAAAAAAAAAAAAAAAAAAACAAAAAAAAAATTGGCCCCTGGGCCATGCAAAATCTCAGTCCTCTACCTCCTCTCCTTCAGTTATCACCTATTTTCCCTGTTATTCCCTTATTCGGAGGTATATTTTCGTGCTAACATTAGCGAGTTGCAAGCAGGGTGTTGTCATCACTGATGGCAAGCGAGTGCAAGAGAGAGAGAGAGTATCGATCGACTGTGTCTCAGTGGCCTTGGGGGAAATTGGCGGGAAAGCAGATTGCCTCACCCATACATTATACAACTCGCGGGCTATATCTCCGATTTTGACCATCCAAACGCTGTTTTCACTAGTTTTATTGTTGTTTCAGGTTAATACCTTTATAATCAACCCATAATAGGCGCATATGGATAAGTATTAATGCTATTAATGGCACAATGAATATTTTAGTGACGGAAACACCTCAAATACGTCAGCACAGGGGGACGTTTCCAATTACCCCCATGCGCACTTCAGAGGTTAAGACCTTTTCACCCAATTTCTTTGTCAATATTAGGAACTTTCGTGCCATTTTGGTGTCAATTTTTCCTGGCTACCAAAAAGTTAACCCTACCCCCTTAAGAGATAGATGGAATGGACAGCTTTGATGGAGGACTATGGAAGTACACGTAGGTTAAAGAAGAAAATATTTACTATAACATTGTGTACTTATGTATAATGAAGTAAAATGCATCATAGAAGACCCTACATCTCTACAACACAGGCTAATACAGCTTAGGTTAGGGTTTTTTTTTTGTCGTTCCTTTTGCTATGAGGGTTATTCCTAAGCTAAATTAAATAATTAACTGAAAGCTGGTACAGTCAGGTCGCCCAATACGCGAGTTCCGAGTACGCGAGGGGGGGGGGGGGGGGTCGGTCGAAAATAACCCAAAAAAATTAATACACGAGGGGTACAACTAATCCGCGAATCGAGAGCGAAGAAGTGGCCAAAATCCGCCATTTCCTCCTAACTGAGTGTGGTCTAATTTTAGCGAGAAGCATGGCACGTAATAGAGTGAGGAAGCCCCAGGAAGGGTCTTCCGATAACGCAATTCCTAATACGCGCGGTCATGTGTCGCCCATAAACTCGCGTATTGGGGGTCCTGACTGTATATTCATTAGTTAGTTTATTTGGGACTTTATATTGTTCTTGTCCCAATTTTGGTTTGTTTAGTTTGCAAGTTTTAAATTTTAATTTGTAAATTAATAGGTGGGTTGGTGAATAAATATGAAAATAATATAATATACTTGTGAGCGTATTGACATGGATGAATGTTCTCTACTAGGGCAAGATGACCCAGCCACAACCGAATTTACTGATGATAGTCAAGAGAATCGGGCACAAGATACGACCTCTACAGAAAATTAGCCTCACACAATCTCAGCCCTTCTCAAATGACAGCCAATGGTACACAAGAATATCTCTGCAGGTAACGGAGACAGGAATCTTTGTGAAACGACATATGTGGAGGAACAATCAATGAAGACCTCAGCTAAGGGTGCATATGGTTATTTTATTATCTACCCAGTGTAACTTCCTGGGTTTTGGTGGGGTCACTTCACATTGGTAGGAATTTTACGTACTATAGATCTTCCATGCTGTAGACACAGTAGGAAGGATTAGAAAATAGTACTCCCAATCCTCTTCTCTACAATATAAAATGAAGAAAGTCAACGACACAAAATGTACATAACATTACAAATTAAATCCACAGGTTTCATATAAAAAAATATATATTTACATTCACTACAGGTACCGGGTTTTTAGAGTTAGTTATTCATTATTATTATTATTTTCCTATGTGCATGAAGGAGACAAAAAGCAAATCTGCTTGCAATAAGTATTTTTCCCAGGCTGAAAGAGTAATAGAGCCAAAATCAAGGTAAGTTAGAGGTAATTTAGGTGTGTTGGAATGAAGTGTTATGTACGGTCGCGCTAATAAGTCATGTCTCAGCTGTCATTACGTTTGGCTTGCTCTGTGCTGTATTAATGTCTGTCAGATGTTGAATAGGGTGGATAAGTGTAGGAACATGTTTGTATATTTCCCTCGATGTGAAGAAATGAAGCTTAGATATTGCTGATACCAATTATTGATCAAAACATACTTGGTGCCGATACATGACTTATTAGCGCGATTGTATACTCGGTCAAAAAAGTATCTACACCCCTACGCTGATCATCTGGTGTGTACAGCTCGGTAGGGTTGGCATATCTGCCTGCAGCTATATCCATCTATACTACTACCTAGTATACTACCTAAGACCTAGCTGTACACACCAGATGATCAGCGTAGGGGTGCACATACTTTTTGACCGAGTGTACATGACCGTCCTCACATGAAGAGTGAAAGTCAACTGCAGTACTATGATAATGATGTATGCATATAGCACATACCCCATTGCTGGAAGTGGCTGACTCGAGACAGAGCCCAAACAGAAACATTTAAAGTTCCAATTCTTAAGGTCCAGGACCACTATCGCATATGTATATATGTCGAGTTGGAGAATTTTACAAGGGGAGGAGGATTCCTAGCATCCTGCCCCCATGATAATGATAAAATCATAAAAATTATGACAGATATTCAGTACTTATTGATTGACAACTACTAAACCATAAACATAAAATCCCTTATCACTAACAAGTGAACAGCATAACCTAACATAGCCTAGACATTAATGTGTGAAACAGGAAATCTGATATAAAATTAAATACATTCTTATTGTTCTTGTTAACTAGTATGCCTTAACTATTATACAGTAGTATCTATCATGAGACTTCTATGTGCTCACAACTACAGTACTGTATGAATTACTATAGGTAGCACCAGTGAATTTGACAATAATCTTGACCCCTTAACTCAATATAACTCAAAATGAATGAAAGCAATAGGCTGACGTTTCTATCATTTGAGAAAAGTCCACCAGGAAATGGGTGGATATTTACAGCCAGTTTGCACTAGGCTCTTTTGAGTTACACAGAAGTCAAGGATCAAGATTATTGTCAAGTTCGTTGGCGCTATCTATAAAATATCATTAACTATTAGAACAGAAAAGTTTAAAATATCATTAACTATTAGAACAGAAAAGTTTAAAATATCATTAACTATTAGAACAGAAAAGTTTAAAATATCATTAACTATTAGAACAGAAAAGTTTAAAATATCATTAACTTTAGAACAGAAAGTTTAAATATCATTAACTATTAGAACAGAAAAGTTTAAAATATCATTAACTATTAGAAACAGAAAAGTTTAAACAGAAAAAGAAAATATCATTAACTATTAGAACAGAAAAGTTTAAAATATCATTAACTATTCAGAACGAAAAGTTTAAAATATCATTAACTATTAGAACAGAAAAGTTTAAAATATCATTAACTATTAGAACAGAAAAGTTTAAAATATCATTAACTATTAGAACAGAAAAGTTTAAAATATCATTAACTATTAGAACAGAAAAGTTTCCTAATCAAAACCTAATTCAACATGTGATATCTCATAAGTAGAAAACATTAAGTATATTGTACTGTACTGTACTTGGTGGCTAATGGATCTATGTTACCAAAGATAGGTTACTATAGGTAGCGCCAACGAACTTGACAATTATCTTGACCCCATAACTTCTTATAACTTAAAATAAATGAAAGCAATCGGGCTGATGTTTCTATCATTTGGGAAGAGTCTACCAGGAAATAGGTGTGGCTATTTACAGCCAGTTTGCTCTAGGCCTTTTTGAGTTACAGAGAGGTCAAAGGTCAAGATTATTGTCAAGTTCGTTGGTGCTATCTATAAAACATCATTAACTATTAGAAAGAAAAAAATCTGAATAAAACCTAATTCAACATGTGATATCGCATAAGTAGAAAACAACATCTAAGTATATTGTACAGTACTTGTGTGGCTAATGGATCTGTTACCAAAGATAGGTTACTACACTAATTGACCACTTGTGAATTTTGTGTTATAAGGAAGTTCAAGCTGTAGTCATCAATTAAAATGTAAATATTTCAAAATAAACAAACCAAAACAGGGACGACACAATATAAAGGCAAAATATTTAATTGAATTACCAGCAAAAATATAATTGTAGTGCTTACCGATAACTACATAAAATCAGAGTGAGAACTGAGCGATCTCTGCCATACCCATACCCATAGCTTACTCTGACTGTTCCTTTTACTTATATATTTTCTAGATCTCGAGTGACGGCGTCTCTTCCGTGGATTGACCTCCCAATCTACCAAGATTGGAAGCCAAAGAGTCACATTTTTCCCTGGCCCCTCAACTTTCTCTTCATAATTGCTGAGGGGCACAGGGCCCTGGGTGGGGCTTTGGTTTCCCGGGCGTTTGCGCACCCTCCTCAGCTCCCCGCCATGGGGTGGCTTCGGTCACCCAGGCTTTATTGTGGTCGGCAGGGAGGGTTCTGTGGGGGCGCTCGGTTATGGCCTTGGCCGTGCTCGGGGCCTTGGGGCTGTTCGGCCAGGCAGCTTGGGCAACAACAACAACAACTACATAAAATCATATTCAGCAAATGTATAATCCATCACAAACTCAAATAAGTAAATCTATTTATAAACTCAGGCACATTCCAATTTTTTTTTTTTTTTTTTTTGTTAGCTGGGGGTGACCGACTCGAGACAGAGCCAATAATTATAACTTCTGCTAAATATAAAAGTCAACAGCTCTTAACTTCCATATAGCACAAAACTCGCAAATGGTCAATTGGTTATGCATCACGAAGAGTAGTATATTATAGTGGGTTCAAATTTACTTGGCAGTTTAAACCATACTTCTCCTCGCAGTCCATCCTGCATGATCTAGGATATACAAAGGCAGTGTCATGGAAATTTATGTTTCACTGTTCGATTTTTCCAGACACTCGGTGTACCACCGCCAACCATAATTATTTTCATTCATATTCATACTTTGGGGATAGGAATGTTGCTGCCAACTTTATTTGAACAAGGTATAAAACCGCTGTCACACGAGTGCTTTTCAATTTTCCATGAGCAAGTTTTTTCTCGTATTATTTGGGGACTTTTTCGCACTGGTATCGGTAACTTAATTGAAGGTAGTATATGTTAGGCGGCTAAATTCTGATTAAAGTGTAATTTGTTAAGCTTCCAGACCATAATTGCCCGTAAAAATTGCTCAAAAAAGGACTCGTGTGATACCAGCTTAATACAGATACAGTACTCTTTGACAGTTAATTACAATGTACAGGCAGTACAGCTTTAGTGAGAGACTTGGCCTGTATTCTTAGATAAACCCCATTATTGTTGGTGGTATAGGTAGCACCAACCAACTTGACAATAATCTTTACCCCTTACCCTCTTATAACTCAAAATGAATGAAAGCAATCAGGCTGATATTTTTATCATTTGGGAAGAGTCTACCAGGAAATAGGTGTGGATATTTACAGCCAGTTTGCTCTTGGCCCTTTTAAGTTACAGAGAGGTCAGGGATCAAGATTATTGTCAAGTTCGTTGGCGCTACCTTACTAATTACAGTACTATACATGTACGGTACTGTTGTTTTTGCATTCTGAGCTAGTTAATTACTCTTGTTGTCATTGAGAAGCTGTGGAAGATTATTACAGTGCTGTACTCTTATTGCGATTACAACAACTAGCGTAGTATATTGGCTAACTAGGAAACAGTTAACCCTTCCGTCTCGGCAGTCTTCTTACGCTCCGTACCCGCGGTATCGGCGCGTGTTGGGTGTTATGGCCATATTTTCTTTACCCTCGGAATCTGGGGGGCCTCATACGAGGCAAAAAAAAAAAAAAAAAAAAAAAAAAAAAAAAAAAAATGGCAGGAATCCGGGAGGCCTCATAAGTCTCGAATGAGGTGCTAAATATCGATGCTAAAATCATCATAACTCTGCAACCACGCATCGTAGCGATTCAAATTAAAACCACTTGAAATTAATTTCTTTTAATTCGAATTAATTTATTTTAATTCGGATTAATTTATTTTCTATTCTATTGCCTGACGCCGTGATCCCCGAAGGGGTGGACACGAACGAACCGCCCCCATGCACCTCTGTCCCCAGTTAGTCGACACCCCTCCCCCCAACCAGCATCTTTCATGTGAAATTAATGTATTTTAATTTGAAATTGTTTTCATTTGAAATTAAATTATTTTCATTTGAAATTAATTTATAATTTGAATTTCAAGTTCAGTTAATTTCGCCGAGTCTTTATTTCGCGGAGTCTTTATTTCGCGCTGTTCTAATTTGAAGTTCAGTTAATTTGAAGTTGTTTTAATTTGAATTGCTACGATGCGTGGTTGCAGAGTTATGATTTTAGCGGCTATTTTTAGCACCTCATGCGAGACTCTTATGAGGCCTCCCGGATTCCTGCCAAATGTTTTGTTTTGCCTCATATGAGGCCTCCCGGATTCCGAGGGTTAATAGCTAACCAATGGTAATAGGTATAAAGATAAGCTTAATTGGAAATTGAAGTACATACCGTACTGTTATATTGATCCTGGTGTTGACCGGACATCGCTATGTCGTCGGGTTACGCGGTCATGAATATTACCCGCGCGGGAGTATAAGAGGCATACCGAGGTCCACGGTGGAAGTTTGGTGTGGCGTATAAGAGGACAACCGAAGTGCGGAGGTTGAACTTTAGCAAATTAATAGTTACCACCAACAATGAAATGGTTAGTCTAGAAATACGGGTCTTAATCCTTTCTGGTGTCACAAATATGTTCATGTACCTGTACCTGTACCTGTAACTGTAACTGCAACTGCATTAATGATTTATGATTTTGCAAATCTGTGAATAAGAATATATTTATGAGTAAAACACAATGTGTTTGTGATATTGTGATGCACAAGTGCACTTGTTCAATAATGCCAAAAATGACCTATAATAACTGCAAGTAGGGCGGGTGCCAAACCCCGAAAAGGGTTGAAATAGGGGAGCTATCCCCCCCGCCAAAGGCGGCTTTCTAGGGCTTTTCCTAGCTGATGCTGAGAAGATTGGGTTCTAGTCATGTGGTGATGGGCTGGTCTATCAGAGTGAGAACTGAGCGATCTCTGCCATACCCATAGCTTACTCTGACTGTTCCTTTTACTTAGATATTTTCTAGATCTCAAGTGACGGCGTCTCTTCCGTGGATTGACCTTCCAATCTACCAAGATGGGAAGCCAAAGTGTCACATTTTTCCTTTACCCCTCAACTTTCTCTTCATAATTGCTGAGGGGCACAGGGCCCTGGGTGGGGCTTTGGTTTCCCGGGCGTTTCCGCACCCTCCTCAGCTTTCCGCCATGGTGTGGCTTCGGTCACCCAGGCTTTATTGTGGTCGGCAGGGAGGGTTCTGTGGGGGTGCTCGGTTATGGCCTTGGCCTTGCTCGGGGCCTTGGGGCTGTTCGGCCAGGCAGCTTGGGGAACAACAACAACAACAACAACAACTGCAAGTAATTAAGAGTGCTACTTCGCTACTATATGTAGTTAAATTCTAGAATATATTTTATACGGACTATACTCTTGTTATAATAGTAAACATTTCATTATCACAGTTTTAAAGCATTGTTCTGTACTGGACATACCAGTATCCAGTCACATAATGAAATACTACCGGTATGAATCACATTGCTACAACAAATAAATGATTTCCAGACCCTACTACACTTAACTCCCATACATACTGTACATTTCCAGACCCTACTACACTTAACTCCCATACATACTGTACATTTCCAGACCCTACTACACTTAACTCCCATACATACTGTACATTCATACAATGGTATAGTCCTTTCCCACTACAGTACATTGTAATGGCTTAGACCAAGTTACCTTTCGGCAGTTGGACTGGACTACAATAAAGTCCTGCCACAACACTACCTCCAACATGACATCACTGTTGTTGTTGTTGTAGTAGTTCCCCAGACTGTCTGGCCAAGGAGTCCCGAGTCCGGTTGACAGAAGCCGCGCCAGATGCTCAGGCCTCCAAAGGGGGGCCAGGGAGAGAGGAGGGCAGCGGGGAGTGGATCACCAGCCCACGGGCTTGCACCCCCGGGCTAATGCCCCACCGTACGCAGCCCCCCTTGCAGTGCCACCCAAGCGGGCGATCTCGCCAGCACCTAGTAGACTAGAAACGGCTAAGGTAGGGTAGAGAATGCCAAACCTCACTCTGGATAGGATCAGCCTGTTGGCATAATGCTAACAGTGCTTCAACATGAATCAACAAAGTCCCCCTACAGCATCTATCTGTATCACACCAGTCTGAACATTGCCATAACAAGACTTTTATTATACTTTAAATGATGAATGTTACTTTCGCCATTCATCCACCCTTTAGTCGCCTAGTACGACACATAGTAGAACACAAGGAGAATATTCTTTCTTCCTCTACTAAATGTGAGGGCCCCCTTACCCTCACAGCTTTTATTCTGTTCAATGTATCTATTACCAAGATCCTATTACCTCTTACCTATATCAACAAACATAATAAATTGCTCTCCAAAACTAACGTAAGTTTCATGGAGGTTTACCAGACTTATATGTCCTTATATTGTACTGTATTTCAAATTTGCTATTCCAACGGTATTTTGGTTTCAAGTTAGAACAGCCACACTCCAATGGTCACAAACAGAACAGCTATACAGTAGATTAAAAAAATTCCAGTTTCAAATTCTAAAACACCTAACCAAACTTAATTTAGTCTAACCATACTCAACCTAACTGAACCTAAACTAGCCTAGGTCATTTAGCAGTGTGGCTGTTTGTACCTACCGTACTTCAAGGTATTTCCCCCCCTACCAATTTTCCAACAAACTGCTCCACTTTCCCTTCTTGTGTAAAAATAAATAGTAGATTAACCTTTCAAGACCCATCACTCACCTCAATCTCACATATTCTATCAAATAAATATATATCCTTACCACATCAAAATCATCTGAAAATTGTGTTCATGTATTCCATAAAACCACCTCCCTTCAATATCCAATCTTTTGCATATAGTACTTCGCTATTGCTGTCTCCACCTATAAAGCAAAGTTCACTTACTACTGTCACGGAACTTGAACTTGACAACAGAGGCATCCCAAATCAGGGTCGCCTGGAACGCTGCCATTTAGGACGTAACACTGAAACCATTCAAACTTGTATGTATGTACAGAAACCTTTGTCAACAGTACAGACCTTGATTACTCAATTACTTTGCAGTGTTGTAGGATTTGGTTTTTACACCATGCCTGAAAGGGGGGTTATGGAGCTCCAATCTTACTTTCAACCATTTTGACAATTTTACCAACACACCTAAACTTAGTTTGATGCTGAAATAGCCTCCCAAAAATCTGCACCCAGGGCGGGAATCGAACACAGGACCCTTGGCTTACGAGGCAGACACGTTACCACGAGACTAATAAAGGTACCTCACTTAGCCTGGTAGTCTAAGTGTATTTCCGCATCTCTTTCAGTTTAGGTTAACCTATTTTCACTGACTTTACAGTGTTATATAGAGCAATGTGTGTAGGGTAGAGTAGCCAGTACATACACGGTGGTCCATTTAGTATGTCATATCCATAAAAATAATAACCTCATAAAATTAGTACAATATTGTGATTAGTAAAGATAGTGTCAAAATGTAGAACAGTTAAGGTACATTATGATGCTAAATTTAAATGTATGTGTATATACTCAGGCACATACCCCATTGCTGGGGGTGGCCGACACGAGAGAGAGCCCGAATAGAAACAACATTTAAAGTTCCTATTCTCAGGGTCCGGGACCACTTTCACGTTCACGTTCCCTCGCCCCTTTCTCTCATTGAGTAGGAATTATTATAAAGGGGGAGGAGGATACCTACCCTCTTGCCCTAAGAAGGAAAAGTAGGACAGTAATAGAGACAGACAGAAACAGCTAAAATTGGGTAGAGGATGCCAAACCTCACTCTGGATAGGACCAGCCCTCACCCAAATTTAAATAATATAACTAAATTTTGTGTGAGGGAACTATATTTACTGGATACTGCATACTACTTGGAAGACAGCTTACAAACGGGTTAATGTATTTACCAAGACCCTGAGTATGATAACAACAGCAGGGCAATCCTATTAAACAAAATAGTATGTTCTCTTGGTTTCTGCAAGCTTTCTCAGAGTGCTGTGTACAGATTTATTGCACAGAATGCATTATTTACCCAATAATAGTGTATGAACATAAAATACATAGTACTAGAATGCCATAATTTCATCAGTTGTTATTTTGTTTTATATATTTATATATGAAGTGTGTGCATTGATTGCATTATACTAATAACCAATCTATATTAATCTTTAATTCACTTTGAACACATTGGATGTTACTGTAGAATATGGTACTTATCCAGAGTATATATTCAAAATATTGCTGTTAATATTTATTCTAAACACCTTATATCTTAATCTAGATACTGGTCTAATGGATATCTAAAAGTGTCATGTGACTAATGTGTTAAATACATTTATTAACAAGCCTTAACTGTACTAATGTATCAGAGTAAATACTGTAACAATTAAGGGCGGTTCACACGGTCATTTTCAGTTTCCATTCCGCGCGGAACTCGGGGAAGAGATGCTGGGAAATGTTGTCCAAGAATCAAAAAGTGTTCACATGGGATAGCCGAATTGTAGGTGGTGTCTGTGGACGGAGAATCACCAGCAGAAAGCACATGTATCTATTTACATAATGATATTAGTGCATTTTTAAGCCACTCACAAGATTGGATACGTTGTGTTTTGGCAGATATAGTTAAGAAGAGCCAAATTCATCTGCTGGTGCTTGGGAATTTCACAGGCCCAACCGCGTTTAAATATAGCCTTCAAACCGATGTTAGCATATAACAAATGAGCTGAGGAGACGTTTAGGTATAAAGAGTATTAGCGAGGAGATGCGTACAAGTAGACTGGGATGGTATGGACATGTGGAGAGAATGGATGAACAAAATTGGGTGAAAAGATGCAGGTCTGTGATTGTGGAGGGAGCTGCACCAAGGGGTGGACCAAGGAAGACCTGGGATCGGACTATACGTGCCGATCTCAAATCCAAAAACTTGACAAGTGAAGCAGCCCTTAACAGGGTTGCCTGGAACGCTGCCATTAGGACAAGAGACTGAAACTGCACGTATGTTTGGAGCACTCAGTCTTAACATTTTATGTATGTATGTATGTCGCCTCGTAGCTCGGTAGAAGTTAGTCCTTGTGAACAGGAAAAAAAGCGTTTGATCCCACTCAGATCTAGAGTATTTTTTTTGTATTTGTTATATATAATTATACTAGGTTAGGCCTAGTTAGTTTAGGTTAATAATCTAATAAAATATTATAATCAGAGAAGAAATCAAAGTCGTCGTGCATGGTATACAGTACACGACTTGGTCGATGTTAGGTAAGGGAGATTGCCTTTACAAGTATTTTTGTTATTATCACGTGAATGAGTTGACCGACTTTTATCATTCTTTTAATTTTCTTTAATTATTCTTTTCTTATCTTCTCCGAATAGTATCATATATCTACTTCTTATAAGGCCTGTTAAATATATAGTTTTTGTTTCTTGACGTGGAATGTGGGGGCCATGGGATGAATGTAAACAAACACACGCATTACTCAACGTCTTTTGTTTTTCTTTTCATACGAGAGGCGGCCAAGCCTTTGGATCGGAAGATACGCTGTGGACTGGGAGCAGAGAAACTCCAAGAAACCAACGTGTTGGTTCCCTCTATTTCCCAGTGAAATATGACACCTCGGTGAAATTTGCATTTCCAATACTCAGACCTCATCGGAGGTCGGGTAAAAACACGACCGTGTGAACCGCCTTTTAACATATAAAAAATATATTAACAAAAATGAATTACCAAAAATTTAGCAGTAGGTTACTGTATAGCTCTTGTTGTTACCTTAAAACCTAGAACATTTAAAAATTGAGACAGGTTGGATTTGAAAATATAAGATTATATAGTGTACTGTAATTATATAGTGTACTGTAATTATATAGTGTACTGTAATTATATAGTGTACTGTAATTATATAGTGTACTGTAATTATATATCTATCTATCTATTGCCAGACGCCTTACTCCCCTTAATGAGGGTGGCCATACACAGAATGCCCCCAAGAGGACTTATTCCCTGTAAGAGGGACAATCCGAGCCAGTTTAATGAAGGACTTACAGGATTGACCACTCAATTTAGGATCCGTCCGGCTCCGAGGCCCTCTGTGTATCTTGTAATTATATAGTGTACTGTAATTATATAGTGTACTGTAATTATATAGTGTACTGTAATTATATAGTGTACTGTAATTATATAGTGTACTGTAATTATATAGTGTACTGTAATTATATAGTGTACTGTAATTATATAGTGTACTGTAATTATATAGTGTACTGTAATTATATAGTGTACTGTAATTATATAGTGTACTGTAATTATATAGTGTACTGTAATTATATAGTGTACTGTAATTATATAGTGTACTGTAATTTAATGTTGAGAGTTGCTTGTGAACCTACCGATGCAGCTCACAAGAGGCAAATGGAATACTTAATCTGCTTAATGAGTCCAGGCTATCACAGGAAAGATAGTCTACGTAATTCTTTCACTCACTTGTTTGAATGTATATCAAAAGGTGAAAATCTGAGCATTCTTTATATGACACTTAAAGCCTAAGTGGTTAAGGTGTTGGAGTGCTGCACTACAGGCCTGGGTTTGAGCCCTGGCTGGGTCATATCACAAAAATATTAAATATGAAATATCACTGTTGAAGCGGAGAAAGGTATTCTATAGGCTACTTATGTATGAACCTGTAACTTCAATAAATTTTACTATCTTGAAAAAAGCTATTGAGCTCAGGTTATATATCTCAGAACAGTATTATGGAAATGCCTCTTGAAAGTCCAGGTACATTAACTAGTCTAGTACGCAGTACAGGTACTTTACTTCACTCCTATTATAAAAGACCATACACTTTAACCCTTCCTGCCCGGGCAGCATGTTATAAGGACACCGCGGCAGATGGGCAGGAACCCGGGTGTCCTTACCTGGACAGTAAGCTTGAAAGCCTATTCAGCTTGGTCTGAACGCTGTGCGTCCGACTTATGTAAACAAAGCCGATCGTTGCGTCACCGCACCTCCGAAAACAATAAGGAGACGTCGGATCAATGTTATTGTTGTGACGTCAGACAAAATTAGTGTCTGAAAAGCTCAATATTGTCAACATCGCGGAAAATTCGCTCCACAGAAATCGTCATCACAACTGAACCAGTTGACTTAGAGAGCTCTACTCAACACCAGTCTACAGATTGGAAACCGCACTACGTTTATAGATGCGTGGGACATTTCTAGCAGTTAAACTAAAAAAAAATACGGTAGCCTAGGCCTAGAAGTTTTTCGGCCAGATCGCCCGGGTAGCCCACACTGTCCTTGGGAGGACCTGCCCTGGCCAGGAGGGTTAATTTAGGAAAATAATCAAATTTAAAAAAAAAATTATGATAATTCTAATTCTCATTGTGAATACCGGTATAAGGTTTTGGTTAGGGATAGACATCTCAATTAAATTAAAATGTAAAACTTGCAAACTAAACAAACCAAAATTGGGACAAGGACAAAACAGAATTATAACCAGGCCATTTGCCCCAAAGTGTACAAATAAAAAGTAAGAAAGTAGAGGAATGACTACAACTGCAAAACCCAAATAGACTTGAGAACAATTTCACTCAACTTAAAGTCGGTATCACATGAGAGCTTTCATAGTCAACATTCGATGATCAACATTTATCTGGTAACATTTCAGGACTATTTTGCTCTGGTGTCGGACTCTAGACTGATTATAGATTAATTTAGCTACCGATATATTGTAGATGTTTACCTCATAAGCTGCCAGATCATTGTTGAGTATAAATGTTAAGTGAAAAAGTGCTCGTGCGATACCGGCTTTACTCTTGAAAACAAAAGTGTGTGCATATTAATGTGAATTGGTGTTAGAGAAGATATATGCCAATATATTCAGGTAAAAATATTGTAAAACACCAGTAGTGCCTATATAAAATTATCTAATGTCTGTGTTACCAAATATTAATGTGTTGTTGCACCAAGTTTGGAAGACAGTGACACAATACATTGAATAATTAAAATGTAAAACTTCCCCCCCCCAAAAAAAAAAAAAACTAGGATAAGACAATATAAAGGCAAAAGAACTAATCAAAATCGCTATGTGGAAATAACGCTTTACCAAAATAAAATGTTGAAATAATAGAACACAATCCACCAAATCGGGTGTACATTACTACATGAGCAAGTTAATCTGTTTCCCAATACAGGATAGTAGAGTATTGCTTGATATTAGAACCCACTCTTAACACTAGCTCATCTAATGTTTTGGGGAGTTATGATATATCGTAATTTGCCACACTTTGAGCACACAGGGCCAGGTGTTTAGTAGACAAAGAAATGTTGGAAGTTTGCTTTATTTTAAACTCCGTTTGTACCGACGATGTCTTTTTCATTTTATTCTAGCTACATTTAGACGATTTTATGAAACTTAGTAAGGATTATGGTAGAAAAAAAAAATTAATTGAGATAGTCTGTTGCCTTTTAATTGGCAGAAATCCTTTCTAAGCTGAATACAATTGTTTGATAGTTGACAGAATATAATGAAAAGAATGTCACCGGTACAATAAAATTGTTGTATCAAAACCTATATATCACAAATGTTATTCCAAACTTGGTGACAATGTAGACATTTTCCTATAGTTCTAGATTTACTCAACTTGCTTTATATTTATATAATGAATGTTTACATTTATGCTTCAAGAGAAATATTGTGTGGACTGTATACAGTTTTTGTTGTTATGCTCAGAGAAATTTAAATTACAATGTTTTACAAAAATATCCCATGAAAGATTACAGAATATAATTATCTAATATAAGGTACTGTACATATAGATATTTATTGTATGTTTATTGTCAAATATATACTGGTACTTTATATATTGGTATATATAATGTATTGCATAAAACAAAATATCTCCCATGAGCCTTTCTTTCAATATTCCTTACAATATACATATAGGATACATTATGATGTATATCATGTAGTTAGTCAGGCAGTGAACAACTACTATACTGTATGAGGAAGACACATCAGAAGCTCCCAGTGATAAGAAAAAGAAAGGAGAGGTAGCCTAACAAATTTCAATATTCGCTAATTATTAGCAATGTCGCACTATTTGTCTTTGGCAGCGCTGCATATATCTCGCGAGATATGGGGGCGAGACTCTCAGTGCCTCGACAGACGTGCTGGAGAGCGGACGGGAGCTTTCCGCGCTCCCACTCACTTGTACTCGTCTCCACAAGCTTTAATTGGCAGTAAACTGCAGTAATTGCAGTAAACTACCATGGGGTTCCTGAACGGGTCCCACAATGAAAGGGTTAAGGTACAGTACAGTACTGGTAAGTGCGATAGGGGAAAAATTTGATAAGTGAATGCGTAAAAGGTGAGGGTTGTCAGTAGTAATGGAAAATATATATACTATAGTAGATTGAATTTGCCATACCTGATAACTGAGGTACTAGACGAGTCAAATTGAAGATAAACCAAACGTTATAGTCCTCCTACAGCTGAAGCCCCTTGCTCTATGCACTCACTTTCATGCTGATTAGAGGCCAAATCTGGAAAAGACAAATTTAACCCTTTCAGTAAGATAAATGCCTTTTAGTTCTTCCTATAATTACTGGCCGTGAGGTTGACGGTTCGAGTCTCGGGTCGGCCAGTGTATGTTACTGACAGACGCCAGTGCTGTTGGTGGATGGTGCGGTCTAGCAATCTGTGGCACCTATTCACTGAAGTCCCTGATCATCAGGGCACCCACCCTAGCCCAGCTCTTGAGCAGGGGGTGCATGGTGGTAAAACCTCCTCCAGCATCATCATCATCATCTATCTATCTATTGCCTGACACCGTGATCCCCGAAGGGGTGGCCACGAACGAACCGCCCCCATGCACCTCTGTCCCCAGTCAGTCGACGCCCCTCCTCCCAACCAGCACCGCCTTCATTCATATACTTCCTCACTCCATCCTTTCACCTCTCCTTCGGTGCACCTTTCCCTCTCTGTCCTTCAACCTCGCTCTCGTACACCCTCTTAGTCAATCTCTCACTTTCCATACGTTCCATTTGGCCGAACCATCTCAAGTTGTTCCTTTTCACACTTTCCAGCACATCTACCTCCACACCACACCTCCTTCTTACTTCCTCATTCGTCTGTCTATCCCTCCATGTAACTCCGCACGCACTTCTCAAGTAACTAATTTCCACCACTCTCACTCTTGGTCTGAGTCACTTCCCGAACGTCCATGCTTCGCTTCCGTAAGTTAGTGTCGGGATTACCACACTGTCATGCAAGGACTTCTTCACTTCCATACTGACCACCCTATTTCTTGTTACTGCTTTCAATGTTCCTACAACCCTCTTCCCCTGTTGCACCCTCTCTCGCACCTCCTCATCCACAGTCCCATCTTTACTCAACACACTGCCCAGATAATTAAAAGAGCTGACGATCTCCATAGCCTGATCGTTCAGCTTCACCTCACATTCTGTGACTTCACCCCTTTCGAATACCATAACCTTGCTCTTCCCCGCATTTACTTTCAAATTCCGTTTTTCGCACACTGTTCCAAACTCATTTACCAGACCCTGCAACTCCCATTCATTATCACTCATCAGAACTGTATCATCCGCAAACAGCAGTATAGGTAGCTTCCACTAATTTCCCTCCCTTTTCAGCGATACACCAACATCCACTGCTCTTGATAGTATTTCTTTCATGACTCCATCCATATATACAGTAAACAACCACGGGGACATCACACACCCCTGTTTCAAACCAACATTCAGGTCAAAGAACTCGCTCTGCTCACTCTCCACACGTACTGCCGCCTTTGCACCCTCATACATGCTCTTCACTGCTTTCAGCAACTTGCCATCTACTCCGTATATTCTAAGTACTTTCCACAAACCTTCTCTATCCATTCTGTCATAGGCCTTCTCAAAGTCCATAAAGGCAACATACACCCTTTGTTTCTTCTCCAGATATTTCTCCACAACACAATTCAGGGTAAAAATCTGATCTACACATCCTCTTCCCTTCCTAAAACCTCCCTGCTCGTCGCCTATCCATTTCTCCGTTCTCACTCTCACTCTCTCAATCACTACCCTACTGTACACCTTCCCTACTACGCTTAAAAGACATATTCCTCAGTGGTTACCACACACTCCTCTTTCCCCTTTGCCCTTATATAGGGAGACTATTATGCCAGTCTTCCAGTCATCAGGTGCACTCCCCTTCTCCCATGCTAGTTTGCACATTTTCCATACCCATTCGATCACTATCTCACCACCATACCTCAACATTTCCCCACACACTCCATCTGTTCCTGGTCCTTTCCCCAACTTCACTCTTTTCATGGCTTCCCACACTTCTGACCTCCTGATCCCCACCTCCTCCTCCACTACTTCTCTTCTTCTCCCTCCCATACCATATCCAACTATGTTTTCTGGCTCTTCATTCCTTACATATTAGCAACTCATTGAAGTACTCCCTCCATCTTTCGACTCTCTTGCTTCTCGGCTAGCATTCTCCCATTCTTATCTTTCACACCCTTACTGTTTCCCTTGCTACCTTCCCTAACTTTCTTGACTTCTTTCCAGAACAGTTTCTTACTCTCCCTCCATTTTACACTCAGATTCCTTCCAAATTCCTCATGTACTCCTCTCTTACTTTCCTTCACTACTCTCTTCACCACCCTCTCTCTCTCCACGTACCTCGCTCGTTTCTGTCTCTCGAAGTCTTCATTTCCTCTACTACCGAACCACACTCTATATGCTTTCTTCATACAACAAAACAATGCTGTTCTGTATAATACTCCAAATGCTTCAGTGATCGTCTTCAAAGGCTCAAATTCAACTGAGTGTCTAAATACCAGGGTGTCAAACGAAAGCCAAGTTAATTACCGGTATCTTTGGACTTCATTATTGTATATGTAAAGATTAAATATTGGGTTATAGTTCATATTATATTTTTTGAAGTGATAAAATGGCCAAAACAATGCTACTCCATGTTAATTTTCTTGTTTTCCTTCTCATATGCATTCAAGTCTTCAAACAAAATTCCTCCAGTTTGACATCCTGCTAAATAATATATGTTGTGAATACTGTATCTACCTTGATGTTGAGTTGTTGCATGGGGTTCTGTAGTATCGGGAGAGAGCAGTGTGGCCTGGCGGAGCAGTAGGTGTTGTGAGGGAGTGTTAGGGTGACGCACACAGAAGCTGATGGTACACACGTGATCACATTCATCTTCAATCAGGTGGTACTCCTTCATTCCTCCATTATTAAGCTGAGACAGAACAATAAGTAAATACCCTATCCTGTCTCTTATTTCCCTACCATACATGTACAAATACCCTATCCTGTCTCTTATTTCCCTACCATACATGTACAAATACCCTATCCTGTCTCTTATTTCCCTACCATACATGTACAAATACCCTATCCTGTCTCTTATTTCCCTACCATACATGTACAAATACCCTATCCTGTCTCTTATTTCCCTACCATACATGTACAAATACCCTATCCTGTCTCTTATTTCCCTACCATACATGTACAAATACCCTATCCTGTCTCTTATTTCCCTACCATACATGTACAAATACCCTATCCTGTCTCTTATTTCCCTACCATACATGTACAAATTCTAAATGCTGAGATCAAAGTTGAATTTATAAAACATGGCTGGAGTTATTCCTTGGTCGTCATCACAGGCAGTTCTCTCTGGGGCTGGTGAATCCGCTGTTATATTTAGGTGGAATGTTCATCATATGAGATTGTTTTTCTTCGTCGGCGGTCCTGCGGCCTCTCCCTCAGCTTTCATGCTGTTCTGCTTTGTCTTCTTGGTCCTGTAATAATAGTTTCCATCATTCACACTATGATAGATACCCATGGTCGCCAGAATGTTATTTCCGTGGTAGTTTAGGTCAGGGTCTGATAAATTTGTGGATTATTTCAGGGTTCCTCTAGGGAGCACTTGACTTCCCTTTTGGTGCCTGGTGTCTCCCTCTCTCTCTGAGGGAGAGATTCTTTAATTCTCTCATCCTCATCTCTCCTCATCCCTTCATCTTGCTTTACGTTACCAGTACAGTAAAGTACTTCAATAGTAGATTCTCATGTAGACTATGATACCTTGATCTTAGGAAGTACAGTACATGCACATTAAATGGTACCAGATATTGGAACAGCTAGATTTGAGGCTTATAACTAGACGAGGTGTTTTGTGAGCATGGAAAGAAAGGGGAGAAGGAATTATATACTACTGCATACAATACAAGACTGTACTAGTGTCATTTCCAATATGAGTTGGGTATATCTATAATGGCTCTGTCTCGAGTTGGCCACCCCCAGATTTAGGGAAAAAAAAAAAAAAAAAAATATATATATATATATATAAAATAATAGAACAAAATGGGGAATGGGCCTGAGTATATAGATAAGATAGATAATGGCAAATGGTGTTTGTATCAATGAACTGACCTTGTTGGTGGGTTGTACAGTCCATACAAAGTGACAGAATGACCTGGCCAGTTCCTGCAGATCCTTGATTCTAATATAGCTAGTGGTCTCCTGGGTCCATGATGCCACCACCACACACTCCCGCTTCACTACACTACTACCACCTTGGGATTAAAATGTAAAACTTGCAAACTAAGCAAACCAAAACTGGGACAAAGACAATATGAAGTCGAATTAACTTATCAAAATACAATAATAACTTATAAAATACAAAAGTACAGTCTGGTAACAGGAACTTCAACAGATTAACTTGCTCATGTAGTAATGTACACCTTATGTGGTGGATTGTGTTCTTTTATTTATAAAGAATTATTTTGCTTAAGCGTTGTTTCCACATAGCGATTTTGATGAGTTGTTTTGTCTTTTTACTGTGTTGGTCAAAGTTTTGGTTTGTTTATTTTGCAAGTCTTTCATTATAATATCAACACTAGTGATGCAAGGATCAGATAAACTGACAATACCGTATATAACTATCTGTTTGGTCTCGGTCCTAATGCAAATAACAGTGGGGCTTTGTTCTAATAATATAAAACTACTTGTCAACAGGTTTTGTACTCTGAATGACAGCAGTACAATCCTTGCTCAAGTATTATTTTCTTTATTGAACTGATGGATATTGATAATTGAAATCTGATTTCATATTAAGAATTGTATACCTTAAATACACACACACACAAGTATGTAATGAGATAGAAGTAATCATTAGGCTTTTCAGCCCTACAGCATTACTGCCTATTACATGTTGTAGGAATAGGTTTTTACACCATACCCAAAAGAGGAGCTATGGAGTTCTGATCTAAAGACGGTATCACACGAGAGCTTTTATAGTTAACATTCGATGATCAACATTTTTCTGGCAACATTTCTGGAGTATTTTGCACTGGTATCTGAAACTAGACTGGTAATAGATGAACTTAGGTAACCGAAATATTTCATATGTTGACCTCATAAGCTGCCAGACCAGTGTTGAGGATAAATGTTGAGGGAAAAAGCGCTCGTGTGATACCGGCTTTACTTTCAACTATCTTGACAATTTTACCAACACACCTAAACTTCGTTTGATGCAAAAATAGCCTCCCCGAAAATATGCCCTGGGAGGGAGTTGAACCCGCGACCCTTGGGTTATGAGGCAGTCACTCTACCAGTTAGACCAATAAAGATATCTCACTTGGCCTGGTCGGCTCAAGTACAGTATATTTCCGCATCTTTTTCAGTTTTAGGCTGACCTATTTTTACTGACTTTACACGGTTATCAGTCTCACAAAGTACATGGCGTATAATCACATACACAGTATCTAAAAACAACTATATCAATATATAGATACCAGTAGATATAATCTTCAAATAATCATATTTTAACAAGACAGACATAATATTACAGTACAGTAGTCACATTTTAAAGTCTTGAAAATAATTTAGTGTTAAGTTTCTTTAACAACAATAGCTTGTCTTAACGATTCTTCTACATTGTTGCGTATTTTACCACCATGCCCTCCCTGCTCAAGAGCTGGGCTAGGGTGGGTGCCCTGATGATCAGGGACTTCAGTGAATAGTTGCCATAGATTGCTAGACCGCATTAAGCTGTTCAAATGTTTTTGACTTGTAAGAAGTGGGACTTCAAATAGAAAGGAAGTATATTAGGTGGAAATGAGGAGTTTGTCACAATTATTTACAGAAACTGTAGTAGCTGAATGTAATGATCATACTGTATAATAATGTAATGATCATACTGTATAATAATGTAATGATCATACTGTATAATAATGTAATGATCATACTGTATAATAATGTAATGATCATACTGTATAATAATGTAATGATCATACTGTATAATAATGTAATGATCATACTGTATAATAATGTAATGATCATACTGTATAATAATGTAATGATCATACTGTATAATAATGTAATGATCATACTGTATAATAATGTAATGATCATACTGTATAATAATGTAATGATCATACTGTATAATAATCTCAAGAATATACAGTACTGGTAGCTATTACTTTTTGTAGATATTTAGGTGACAATCACCACGGTCGATCTGGGGATCCGCCGCTAGTACACAAATGTTTCTTACTTGGAGCTGAACTGCAAAACTCTGCTGATTCTTGAGCCAATGAGATGATTCTTGCAAAATTCATCATCTGTGATGCTGCATCTCTATAATAAAATACATTCAATTAATAGGTACTACTGTACCTGATATCAAAATTTGATAATTATAATTATTATAAGAAAGTACTGTACAATACTTAAATAATATAATAAACCTGTAAGACCTGTACGAAGCATAACAAAGACCTGTTGTTTTTCAATTCCCGGGTATTTATATATTTTTTGTCATTTTTATCCATTATTTCCATCTAAAGGAAAGGGATAGGGAAAAAACTACCGGTAATTACAGTACCTTGAGATAAACCATGCTGTCCATACTTCAAATAGACACCAAAAACTTCTCTGTAGCTTTCTACATCTTCCCGTAGAAATTATTTTAAAATATACAGGTCTATCTATCTATCTATCTATATACTCAGGCCCAATCCATACAGGTAGTGTTGTTTATTATGATGTGGTGGATAATATCAATGAAGCATAGGGGATGCTTGGTGATGATAAAAGTCACAAGATAGTGTAAGGGACAATCTCACCCAACTGTGGATAGACTCACACAAAAGCTGTGTGGGTAGGTTACTCCCCCTCCAGATGCCACTAAAAAAAAAAAAAAAAAAGAGCAGGAAGAAGTGTGCACGTCGTGTGATGCATCCCGGGGAATAAGGATTTGTATGTTGTATATACGTGATGCATCCCGGGGATTAGGGATTTGTATGTATGTATATACTGTACTGAGGCACATACCCCATAGCTGGGGGTGGCCGATTCCAGACAGAGCCCAAACAAAAACAACATTTAAAGTTCCAATTCTTAAGGTCCGAGACCACTTTCGCGTTCCCTCGCCCCTTACTCTGTCTCATCTGGTAGGGGAACTTTGCAAGGGGAGGAGGAGTCCTAGCCTCCCGCCCACAAGGAGACGGAGCGAGAGATAATGCAGGGAGCAGGGGACCGGAGAGAGCCAGGACATGGTGGAGAAGGTGGAACAGGGGAAGAGAGAGGGGGTACGGGAGATTGTGGAGGGGGGGGGGGGAGGAGAATAGAATTAGCAGGGAAGGGATGGAGGAGGAGGTGAACCTGGTAGGAGGCAGAGAGGGAAGAGAAACAAGGAGGTGGAATCCAATATGCAGTACTGTGCTACTACACTAATATAGATGGAATAAACAGTAAAAAGGTAGAGTTAGATGATATATTAAGAAAAGATCAACCACAGATAGTCTGTTTGATGGAGACAAAGCTGAACCAGGACTTTGACAGCAATATAGTGTTTAGTGAAGGATATAATATATGGAGATATGATAGAAAGGGAAAAAGGGGAGGTGGAGTGGCAGTATTAGTTAAGAACCCTATGACAGCAAAGCAAGTGGAGTTAAATAATGACAAGGCAGAAATAATGGCAGTTGAACTCAATGATATACTGTAGAAGGAAAAAAGCTAGACATAGCAGTAGCTTACATGCCACCAAAGACCAGAGCATGGAGGGAGTTGGAGTTTGAGGAGATGGTCGAGGATATGATTCAGTCGTTGAGAAGATTGCTTTTAAGAAAGAATAGATTGATCTTGGTGGGAGATTTCAACTGTGGTGAGGTTGATTGGGAATCGGGAGATGCAGGGCCAAATCAGAGATCTTGGGGAAGTCGGCTATTAGAGTTGGTTACGGAAAATGTACTTACACAACATGTGAAGGAGAATACTAGAATGAGGGGTAATAACGAACCTTCTAAACTCGATCTGATTTTTACAAAAGATCCTCACGAAATTAGTGATATAAACTATCTATGTCCTGTAGGCAAAAGTGATCACCTATTACTGAAATGGAAGTTGATCTCGAGTATTGCCAATAGATTAGACAATAGCTATATAAATGACAGACTAAATTATAGTAAAGCTGATTATGTATCCTTGAAAAGATATTTAGAGGAAGTAGATTGGGATCTTATTTTGAAGGAACAAGATGTATAAGGTAAATATAGTAGGTTCCTCGAAATTTATAGAGAAGAAACCAATCTGTTTGTCCCAAGATATAAAACTGGAAATTTTACTAAGCAGAAAGAATGGTTTAATTTGAAATGCAAAAGAGCTTTGGGTAGGCGTGATGCAGCTTGGGCTAGATCAAGAAGAAGGAACACTGAGAGTAATCGGAATAAATATAAACAGGAGAGGAATAGATATGTTAACATAATTAGGCAAGTTAAAATGAACTATGAGAGGAACATAGTAAATAAATGTGAAAGCGACCCTAAATTGTTTTATAAATATATAAACAGTAAGTTGAAGGTAAAGAAACAAATTACTAAATTAAGAGTAGATGCTAGGACGTATGAAAATGTATCGGACGTGTGCGAGGTAATGAATAACAAAATGGGGTCGGTTTTTACTAGAGAGGAAAGTTTTGACGAACCACAGGCGGGAGTGCTGGAGAGTGGTCTTAGCAAGATTGAAATAACTAGAGATGAGCTGTTATCTGCGATGAGAGGACTTGAAGTAAGGAAAGCTATGGGACCGGATGAAGTGTCTGCCTGGGTTTTAAAGGAGTGTGCAGAGCAATTAGTGGAGCCAGTGAGGGATATAATTCAAGCTTCCTTAGATAAAGGACAGGTTCCTGTTGAATGGAAAAGAGCTAATATCATTCCGATATACAAGAATGGAAACCCTGAGGACCCTCTAAACTATAGACCAGTTTCACTTACTAGTATTGTATGCAAGATTTGTGAAAAGCTAATTAGGAAGAGATGGATGAAAATGTTGGAGAGAAAGAAAATAATAACGCCAAAGCAATTTGGATTCAGAGAAGGGACATCTTGGGTTACTAGTCTGTTATGTTACTACAGTAGGGTGATAGATGTACAGTACTGTACTGCAGGAAAGAGGCAGATGGGTGGACTGCGTCTACTTAGACCTTTCCAAAGCATTCGATAAGGTACCACATAAGAGATTGTTATCTAAGTTTGAGACAATAGGATGTGTCAGGGGGAGTTTGCTGAAATGGATGGAGAGCTGTTTAACAGATAGAGAAATGAGGACCAACATTAGAGGAACTTACTCATCGTGGCGGAAAGTTGAGAGTGGTGTGCCACAGGGATCTGTGTTGGCACCTCTTATGTTCCTTATGTACGTGAATGACCTGCCGATAGGCATAAACTCCTACATGTCAATGTTTGCAGATGACGTAAAAATTATGAGACAAATAACAAATATAAGTAGTTGTGAGGAGCTGCAAGGGGATTTAGATAAAATATACGAATGGAGCACCAAGTGGAAAATGAAATTTAATATAAATAAATGTCATGTGTTAAATATGGGAAGAAGTGTGAATAGACCAAATTGGGAGTACATGATGGGAGATAATATAATTAGCATGGCCGAAAAAGAAAAGGATTTAGGGTTGATTATACAAGATAGCTTGTCGCCAGAGAAACATATTAACAAGCTCTTTAGCGGAATGTATGCAATGGCCGGGAATATGAAAGTTGCTCTGAACTACTTGGATGAGAACATGTTAGCGAAAATTATAAAAAGTATGATTAGACCAAGATTGGAGTATGCAGCAGTGGTGTGGTCCCTGCATCATAAGAAGCATATTCACAAGATAGAAAGAATCCAGAGAGCAGTTACTAGATTGGTTCCAAGTCTCAGAGAAATGCCATATGAAGGGAGGCTAGACAAATTAAATCTACCGAGTCTAAAAGAGAGGAGAGAGAGGGGAGACATGATAATGATGTACAAATGCACGCGAGGGCTGGAGAGGCTGGATAGGGAGGATATATTAATTATGGATACAGGAATATCTAGAGGCCACAGCTACAAAGTAAAAAGACCTACCTGCAAGAACGATATCAGGAAGTTTAGCTTCCCCGAAAGATGTATTGACAAATGGAATAGGCTGGAGGAGGAGGTGGTAGGGGCAAGGAACATTCATATTTTCAAGAAAAAATTGGATGAAAGTAGACTGAGAGACGGGACAACACGAGCTTAGCTCAACTCCTGTAAACTACAATTAGGTAAATACAAAGTAGGAAACGTACCGTAGTACAGGAAAAGAGACAGACAGAAATGGCTAAGGTTGGGTAGAGGATGCCGAACCTCACTCTGGACAAAAATATCTAACTGTAATTTTGTAGTAGACACAACGTATCAAAGGTAATGCTTACTGTCTATTAAGTCTTCCAGGCCCTCTCTGGAAGAATTTACTGACTGAAACAAACAATGACTAAATGTTAATTTATAACTATGGACTAATCCACTGATATGCAAGGTATGTCTGACACATTAACGAGGTCCAACGGTGCATTGGTGACCAGTCCGACATATGGGCAGTCTGGAAGAGAGGTATCCTGACCAGGATTCATATCCACTCTCTCCAGATATTGTTGTGAGAGTTGAGCACTGTTTCCACTCAACCATGAACGGGCGTCCGCTCATGGTTGAGTGGATAAGGTGCCCAATTCTCAAAAAAATATCTGGAGAGCGTGGATTCGAATCCTGGTCAGGATACCTTTCTCCCAACCTGTTTGACAATATCATTATATAAGTATGGACAGTAGTCCATCATCTAGCTGAGATCCGACAGCATATTGGTGACCAGTCCAACACATAATCTTAGGTCCAACAGCACATTGGAGACCAGTCAGACACATTAACTTAGGTATGACGGCACATTGGCGACTAGTTAGACACATATCTGAGGCCTGACAACACATTAGAGACCAGTCTGACTCATTTAATTAGGTCCGACAGTAGTTTGGCGACCAGTTCGACACAATTTTAATGTTCAATGATGTATTGGCAGCTGTTACGACATATACTGAGGTCTGACGGTCGCATCTTTTATATACAGTAAACCCTCGCTAACTCCGACTAATTGGGGGGAGACCACTTCCGAGAAGGCCGATTTTCCGAGATGTCCGACTTAAGAGAGGGAAAATTCCGAATTAGAAGAGGAAAGTCCACGTCAGAAAAAATTGAGATACAGTAAAAGTCCTTTAATCTGACGACCGATGATTCGAATCTCCCAATAGTCCGAATTTTTCAATTTGAGGCCAAATCCGAATTCACCCGATGGTCCGAATTTCAAGAAGTCCCAAAGTCCCCTTTTTGAAGCATTAGTCCACTCAAATGACACATAATGGAGCACACACATATCATATGTTCATGAATTCACTTTAAAAG
>CM064532.1:36441388-36583888 GCA_032716605.1 Paralithodes platypus | reverse complement strand
CCAGGCATTGCACCCCTATAGCATATTTTGAATATGGGAATATTCATACAGTGCTATTTAATCAGGGAACAATGAGGGTATTTTATTGACGTTTCGGTGGGCTTTGTGGTAATGCACTGATACTAGGTACAGCACAAAATTCCATCCCAATAATATCTTCCCATTGATACATCGGGATTTGAACCCGGGACCTTTGGATTACCAGGCCAGTGGCAAGACCACTCCACCACACCTCCCCTAGGACAGGTAGGATAGACAAGGTAGGATACAGTATGTATGAAGCGATGGAGGAAGTGAGTGCAGAAAAGGATATAGGAGTAGTGATAGACAATAAGTTAAATTTCTCAGAACATTTAGCGGAAAAGATACATACATACATAACATTTTAAGACTGAGTGTTCCACACATAAGTGCAGTTTCAGTCTCTTGTCCTAATGGCGGCGTTCCAGGCAACCCTGTTAAGGGCTGCTTCACTTGTCAAGTTCTTGGATTTGAGATCGGCGCGTATAGTCCGATCCCAGGTCTTCCTCGGTCCACCCCTTGGTGCAGCTCCCTCCACAATCACAGACCTGCATTTTGTCACCCAATTTTGTTCATCCATTCTCTCCACATGTCCATACCATCCCAGTCTACTTGTACGCATCACCTCGCTAATACTCTTTATACCTAAACGTCTCCTCAGCTCAACATTTGTTATTCTATCCTGTAGCCTGGCCCCACACATCCATCTCACCATTCTCATCTCATTACGCTCCATTCTGTTGACATCCTCTACTTTAACGGCCCATGTTTCTGAGGCATACGTCATTGCACTTCTAACACATGAGGCATACACCTTTCCCTTCAGGGGGAGAGGCATTCTTTTCATGGTCAGGATTGGCATCAATTCTCTGAACTTCCCCCAGCCACACCTAATTCTAGCAACAGTGGCAGCCTCGGCCCCACCACCGGCAGAGATGGTATCTCCTAGGTAACAAAACTTGTTCACCAGCTCCAAAGACTCATTTCCAAAATTCACAGCCACAGGATCATCACTTAACACAAGCTCGCCTTTGCACACTACGCACTCAAATTTCTCTATTTCTGACTTATCCTTCGGCAGGGGCCCCTTTATTCTACTACAGCGCTTACTCCCATGGTGTACCCAACATCGACAGATGCTACATTGAATTGAGTTAACGCCCACTCCCTTTCCACACACTGCACATGGGTATGCACCGCTCTTTTCCACATGCCTCGTCTCAAACTACAATGCATAACCTTGGTTTTGTTAATATTGACTCTTAAACCCTTGCTCGCCATGCCCTCTCTCCACTTTCTGAATTTGGCCTCAGCATCCTGCATACTGTCAGCTATTAGGACTAAATCGTCTGCATAAAACAGTTCCAACGGGAGTCCGCCTCTAAAAACTCTAGACCATAATAAAGAGGAGGGGGCTTAACACTGAACCCTGATGGACTCCAACACGGACTGCGAATTCATCACTCAGTACACCTTTCACCCTTACCGAACTTCGCGAATCCTCATACATCTTCATTATCACACGCACCAGCCACTCTTCCACACCAAGTTCCTCATAGCCCACTGTACAACATCTCTAGGTACCCTATCAAAGGCCTTCTCCAGGTCCACAAACACAAAGTAAAGATCCCTGCCTTTTAGTAGGTATCTTTCCTGTATCTGCCTGACTATGAAGATAGCATCGGTTGTACCACGTCCTGGCATAAAACCAAACTGCATATCATCAATAGAGATGCTTTGCCTGATCAAACCCTCAAGGACTCTCTCACAGACCTTCATGATTTGGTCAAGCATTTTCAGGCCCCTATAATTTCCTCTATCCAGAGCCAATAGAATTGTAGGGCTGATAAGGAGGACATTTGTGTCACTTGACGAAGAAATCTTCAGGAATCTATATACAGCGCTGGTTAGGCCGCACCTGGAATATGCAAACCAGGTGTGGGCTCCATATATGGTAAAGGATATAGAAGCAGTGGAGAAAGTGCAGAGGAGAGCTAGCAAGCTGGTACCAACGTTGAAGAACGCGGGCTATGAGCAGAGGTTGAGGACACTGGGGCTTCCGACACTGGCATATAGGAGAAAGAGAGGGGATATGATAGAGACTTTTAAGATAGTGTCAGGAAAGTACGATGAGGATGTGTGTGAAGGTATCTTCTTGATGCGGGAGGGAACAAGAACGAGAGGACACTCTAAGAAAATTTACAAAGAAAGAAATAGGCTTGAGAAGGCAAAGAACTCATTTTGTGATAGAGTGGTAAATGAGTGGAACGCACTGCCCCAGTATGTAGTCGATTCCGAATCAATAAGGGAGTTTGAAAGTAATCTTGAAAAAAGCATGGGGAAGACAAGATTTGAAGTTTGATTATAAAACAAAAATACAGAATAGTAAAAATTTTGCGTCTGCTACCGCCGCCGCCAACACCGTGAACGACCGCAGCAGTGCAAGTACTGGTACTGAGCTGGATACACAGGCATAGTTTGCCTTTTTCCAGAGGATCTACTGTAAGAAACTGTAAGAAACTGTAAGAATCATATTACAGTCAACCCTCGAATGTGCGGACTAATAGGGGGAGACCCTTGTCAGCACATTGAAAAAGTCCGGACATTGGAAATAGAGTAAAAATACGATGATTTTTAACCTGTACTAACCTAAACTGTACAATATACAGTAATTGTATAATTATAAAATTTTGTTGCATACAGAAATAACTCGGGTTTAGACTCCCTACTGATACGGCCGACATAGCCACACAAGAACAAGAACACACACACACACACAAACTGACATAACAATAACACACACGTGTTTCGGTAATGGTACCGGTACACTGATGTTTCATTTGAACTTATAACTCGTTTTATATAAGTTTATTATGAAATATTATAAAGAATTAACCCTCCAGCCCCGGGGGCTATAGCTTGCGACTGTGCTCCGGTACCGGGTGTTTTGACGATCTTTGGCCTATGTTAACTACTCTGTAAGTCAATGAATATGGCATGTAATGTTGTGAATAAAAAAGAATAATGTTCCACAAACCTTCCTCTGTCGAATGGCGTTGAGTAGAGGTCTCTAGCCCCTCTGGTTGCATAATGGTGAGCGCGGGAAGACGAGTGCTTTTCGGCGGCAAATTCTTCCCGCGTTCGGACGCGTCGCCCCGGCCATGGCTACGACGCACCTAGCCGCTCGTCGCGCCAAAGTATTTATCTCCCTTAGACGATTTTAGTGTTTGATATTGAGAATGTGATGTTTATTTGATATTTTCTAGTTATTTTGAGGCCAATTATATAAAATATGTTTATTAGGGTATCACTGTCACTGATATTGCTAATTTTCACTCGATACCGTACATTTTATTAGTAATTGAGGTAGCTTATTGTTGTATTAGGCACTGATTATTCGTTATCACAGGTGTTTATTATACTTTGGCCATCATATATTAGGTCTTGTGTCACTTTCACTTTGACAAATATGCTTTAGAGAGTGTCACTGTCACTGATAATGCTCATTTTCACTCGATACCGTACATTTTATTAGTAATTGAGGTAGGTTATTGTTGTATTAGGCACTGATTATTCGTTATCACAGGTGTTTATTATACTTTGGCCATCAAATATTAGGTCTTGTGTCACTTTCACTTTGACAAATATGCTTTAGAGAGTGTCACTGTCACTGATAATGCTCATTTTCACTCGATACCGTACATTTTAATAGTAATTGAGGTAGGTTATTGTTGTATTAGGCACTGATTATTCGTTATCACAGGTGTTTATTATACTTTGGCCATCAAATATTAGGTCTTGTGTCACTTTCACTTTGACAAATATGCTTTAGAGAGTGTCACTGTCACTGATAATGCTCATTTTCATTCGATACCGTACATTTTATTAGTAATTGAGGTAGGTTATTGTTGTATTAGGCACTGATTATTCGTTATCACAGGTATTTATTATACTTTGGCCATCAAATATTAGGTCTTGTGTCACTTTCACTTAGTTATATGATTTGTAAACGTTTTATATACAATTTATTGTCTTTTTTCACTGATTTATATATTTCTATAGGTTCTAATCATATGAATGTCACTTGGTATATACATATGTGTCACTTTCACATATTATTATGGTGTAATTGTATTTGTATCAATGTTTCATAATACATGACTTTTATATTACAATAAATTGGTTTTCTTCCACTTTTTGCCTATATATAATTATAGTGTACATATTGTCATTTTATTTGGCAATTTCAGTATGATTATTAGAACTCCAGCTTGGAGTGGTAATCAAAGAAGCACTCTAAAGCACAGAGTGCCACCTTGCACTCCACACACTCCATGGTTGACTTTTTACCTGACCTCGGCCTCACCCTGCTGTTGTAGCAGACATGGCACCGCTTCTGCTGTGTTCTTCCTGATTCATTCTGAGGCAAGGAACCAAGCCTGTGCCTAATCAAGTATTGAGCACACTGCAAGCGGTCAATAACGGCGGGCCCAGGATGTGCCACTGCCCTCTGTGGCGTAGCATACTTCTCCAGGAGCTCCGTCAACACCTGCTTTTGGAACCTCCGCAGGCTATTGAACTTCATGGGTGTGTTCACATTCCGAAGCTTGTATATGTTGTAGGCATTCAGAACTGACATGTCCACCATATGCAGAAAGAACTTTTTGTACCATCTGCACGAGGTACGCAGGCAGTCAATGAAGCCTATCTGCATGTCGGACTTGTCCACCAGCCTCATGTTGATGTTGTAGTCCAGGACAGCATCGGGCTTGGTCACCCTGGCCTGGGTGCGGCGATCCACCTTGCCAGTCTCCACCATTTCCCCCTTGTGGATGGTGGTCAGGAGGTTGACCTTCCGCTGGTCGTGCCAGTGGATAGCCAGAATGGGCCCCGACTTCTTCTTGAACACATCACCTTTTTTGGTCTTTGGAGGGAAAGGTGGCATGCCCTTCCTTTTCCCTCGTACTGTGCCTACAGTCCCCGTCTTGCGCTCATGCAGGTACTGTGAGAGAGTGGGGGACGTGTAATAATTGTCCGTGTAGAGGACGTGATTCTTGTGAAAGTAGCGGTCCATCATGGCTTGCACCACTGCTCCGCCAAAGCCAATGAGGGGGTCCACAAGCAAGTCCCCTTCCTTCCCGCTGTAGACCAGGAAGTCCAGGACATAGCCAGTTTGGCAGTCGCACAGCACAAAGAATTTTATGCCAAAGCGATGTCTTTTTGAGGGGATGTACTGCCGGAAGCTGAGTTTTCCCCGGAACAGCACAAGAGACTCGTCAATGACGACCTTGCGGAAGGGCTTGAAGTAGGAGGTGAAGCGTTCTCGCATCATCTCGTACAACGTCCTAATCTTCCACAGCTTGTCTGGGAGGTGGACGTCAAGGTTGGTGACAAGATGGAGCGCTGCGAGGATATCAAGGTACCGGTCGCGAGACATATATTTCCCGAAGGCAGGGGTGGATATCAGATCATTGGTGATCCAATAGTCAGGCAACCTATGCTTCTTGACATGAGGCATTAGCATGGTGAGTGCCAGGAACACCATGAACTCTTTATGAGTCACTGGGGTCCACTGCCTCATGTGGCCCTTGGTCACCTTTCCCAAAAAGTGGACCTGGAATTGGTGCTGCTTATTTGTCTCTTTGACAACATAGCCTACCACCTCCTCATCAAAGAAGGCCTCAAATAGTTTGTGTGGTGGAGCATTGGGCCTGCAGGAAAATTGGGGGTAATGCCTGAACCCTCCAGTACCTCATCAAAAGCTGGCACATCAGGGTTGTATCCATCCTCATCAACTACGTCTTGCCACTGAAAAACGTAGAATGGGTCTTGTCTACGCTGACGAGGAGCTCCAGCTGGTGGCCCAGCACGCCCACGGCCAACTCAGGAGGCGCGCGCCCTAGGGCGGCGGCCAGGGCGGTGGGCAGCACGACGGGCAGCACGACGCCGGGCCAAGCGGATGGGTCGAGGGTCGTCGATGTCCATATAGTCATCGTCAGAGTGGTCATCTTGCCCTGACGGTGGACCTATGTAATCATGGCCAGAGTCTTCAGAGAGGTGCCCTTCATCATCAGTGGCCCCCACATAATCTGGCGGGGAACCAGTGATGCGTGGGCGGCGTGCGGGTGGGCGAGGTGGGGAAGGAGTGGCAGGTGAGGCTGTGTCCCCCCGAGGTCCTGGGCTCCTTGGCCTGCGACGAGTGACAGAAAGCAATGTTTCACTGTCACTAGGCCCAGGTATTGGTGATGCGAGCTCAAAGACTTCTTCAGGAAGACATGTTGAAGGCGGGAGAGGTGGGGAGGACCGTGGGGAAAGTTGCGGGGACGTATGGCTGGGGCCGGCCGGGGTGGACGCCGCGGGAGCCTCGAACAAAACTCTCTTACTTTTCTTAATTTTTTGGTATATTTCCTACCTTTCCCCTTTTCGGCAGCAGTATGTCTCCTGTCGGGGGACCTAGGAGGCAAATAGGCCGAAAGTGTGGGGTCCTCAACCCTTGGCAATGGTGGGGGTGGTGGGGAAGAATGCGGGGCATCCGGGTCATCTTGGGTGGCGTGGGTAGATAAGGGAGACAATGGCGGACGAGAAGGGTCACCACGCTGACCCTCACTCACAGCCTCATCCTCACCAAGTAGTTTTGCTTGTTCCCTAGCTGCCGCGGCCGCCTTCTCAAGTATTTTCTGCTTATACAAATGTAGCTTGAAAGGCGATTTACCTGGGGAAGGGCTTGGCGTCGTGTCACTTATGCGAAATTTGGTGAGTGACCTTGAACTCTCCCACTCACTCACTCTCTCAAGTTCACTGTCTTTAGGTAAACCAGCTTCCTCAACAACTGGTACATCACCTTCATCACTCTCATCACTGTCATGTTCTCTCGCAAATCCCAGGAATTGCTCTTCTTTGTCACTCTCATGGCCATAATCACTCGACTTATAATTACTGGAGTCGTCACTGACTTCATCATCAACATTATGCTTGGCATCAGCTCGCTCATAAAGTCTCAATGTCGTCTCAATACCTCCGGGAGATAACACATTTAGGCGATGGCGTCGGGGTAAGGCGCGACGAACTAGCAAGGGCGTCGTAGGAAGCACGGTATCGGACACAGCGGAATCACTATTTGGCGTACTGTCCATGATGGCGTCGGGGTAGATACTGTTGCTGTGGCGTAGTTTACGCCTGGTGGCGCCACCTACCGTCCCACGATACCGAAAATGTACGCGCGGCATTCGAAAGCACGCACGCAAGCAATGGGCGTTCAAGAGCCCTTCCGGGTTGCGCGGGCCGAGGTTGTTATGGGCGTTCAAGAGCCCTTCCGGGTTGGAGGGGTTAAGGTAAGTATATAAGAGATATATAGTACTTATAATTACATTATCGTATTTCGGCGATTATGGCGGGAAATTGCCTGCCCGTGTCACAGCCCGACCCGCCAAATACCGGACAACTTTTAAATTAACGGTCTTTTGCCCGATTTGTCCGGACTTTTGGGGGCTTGTCCGCATCGGTTGTTGGGTCCGCACAAACCGAAGTCCGGTCAACTGGGGTCCGCCCATGCGAGGGTCGACTATACCAAGTTTCTATAATTAGCACCATATTTCACTACAAAAATTGGGCGGGTGCCCTACCCCGAAATGGGTTGAAATAGGGGAGCTATCCCCCCGCCAAAGGCGGCTTTCTAGGGCCTTTCCTAGCTGATGCTGAGAGGATTGGGTTCTAGTCATGTGGTGATGGGCTGGTCTATCAGAGTGAGAACTGAGCAATCTCTGCCATACCCATAGCTTACTCTGACTGTTCCTTTTACTTATATATTTTCTAGATCTCAAGTGACGGCGTCTCTAACGTGGATTGACCTCCCAATCTACCAAGATTGGAAGCCAAAGCGTCACATTTTTCCCTTGCCCCTCAACTTTCTCTTCATAATTGCTGAGGGACACAGGGCCCTGGGTGGGGCTTTGGTTTCCCAGGCGTTTCCGCGCCCTCCTCAGCTCCCCGCCATGGAGTGGCTTCGGTCACCCAGGCTTTATTGTGGTCGGCGGAGAGGGTACTGTGGGGGCGCTCGGTTATGGCCTTGGCCTTGCTCCGGGCCTTGGGGCTGTTCGGCCAGGCAGCTTGGGGAACAACAACAACAACAACAACAACAACAAAATCTTCAAAATAACCGAGAAATCTTGATGAGAACTTTGCAATTTACCGTCAGTTGAAAAGAAACTAAGAGTATAGTAAAAGATGCATGTGAACTAACAGGAATCTGATGTGATGCATGTTGGCAGGTGTTTGTAGTGGCATACCATGGACACTTGGTGGTAGACGGTTTAGTTTCTTTGGGGCTATATATAACACTTCTCCCTCCTCAGCTGCCACACTCACTGACGCCTGCAACACAACAATAATAATCTAGTTTTATCAATTTCACTACAACATCAAACACCTCCCAAAGAAATTAACGAAAGTAAGTATGTGATCCACCGGGATTCGAACCTGGGTTACCACATACAAATTTTGGGATGGATGTAGACTCCGTCGTACGGTCGTCATGTTTACACTTCGCGTCTATTTTGACGGTGATTAATTTGGTTATTTGATCCCTGCTGGCAATATATATGATGATGACAATAGGTCATTGGGGGGGAGCAGAGTGGTCTTGCCACTGGACTGGTAATCCAATGGACCCGGGTTCGAATCCCAATATGGGTATATATTAAGCAAACCACCCACCAATTTTCATGACAATTTTGAAATGCATGTTGGAATCCCTATAAACTGTACTTCATTTTTATGTAAGTTTGATAATTTGGAAAAATCGATTAAGGGAGAAAATTAACATTGAAAATTATGTGTAAAACGTTTCCCATAAACGGCGGCCCGCTATGTTATTGTAGTTTGCGGCCTAATTTCGTCTGTTAATTAACTTTCTTCTTAATTGGACCCCCTATGAAGTATAACAGATTATGATGACATAAGTGACGGGTGTTTAGAGGGGGCAGAGCTCCCCCTTTCAACATATTACGTGTCTCACAGTAACTTCTATTATATAAACAACCCAAGAATTTTCACAGATATTTTAAATTTCATTTAGGATGTAATATAACCTATACTCCATGTTAAAATAAGTGTCAACCCTCGAAAAATTCTATTAAGGGAGATACAGAATTTAGAACCTGTAACTTGTAACGATATTTGTCCAGGGTTCTCCTCCACATAGACGGCACACAACACGACTCGGCGGACCTCTTTCTCCCTGCCTTTCAGTCTAATTAACACTAGGAATTTACCTAATTTTCTATCCAATGTACTATCCAACCAGCGGGGGTGTGGGGGCGGCAGCCCCCACCCATAATACTAGGTTAGGTTAGGTAAGGTTGGTAGGTTAGGCTAATGTTGCTTAATTGTTGAATAATGGCTAATTAGCTTACTGGGTAAGTTCATTTTCTATCCCATGTACCATCCAACAACTTTTGCCAAAACTTGATTTTTTTGTTTTCATTTTGGGAGTTTCTTAAGTTGAAAAACAAGAAAACCTGAGCCAACTTTTTTTTGCCACTTTCTGACTTTTATGAAGCTGAAAACTCTTAAAATTCCAGCCAACTTTTGCCAAAACTTGGCTCGGGTTTTTTCATTTTGGGGTTTTCTCAAGTTGAAAAACAACAAAATCCGAGCCAACTTTCATCATGAAAGCCATTATATCGCCTTTTTATGTCTTTAACCCCACATTTTCCCTGATCTTCATAGCCCTCCCCACTATCGGGCGCCGTGTCTTAAGATCGTTGGATAAAGGGGAAAACGATTTTTGCGGAGGTTGAAACTAATGTCAATCACTATATATTGATGCAAATAAACTAAAACTAAAAAAAAAAATAATGAAAATAATTGGTGGGTGGTTTCCTTAATATTTTCCCCAATTACCCTCTCTGGGCTTAACACTAATAAGGCGTACGGTCCGGACGGTGTTCCTCCTGTTGTTCTCAAAAACTGTGCTTCCGTGCTGACTCCCTGCCTAGGCAAACTCTTTCGTCTCTGTCTATCCTCTAACGTCTTCCCTTCATGCTGGAAGTTTGCTCACATTCAACCTGTCCCAAAGAAGGGTGACCGCTCTCAACCCTCCAACTATCGTCCAATTGCTCTTATCTCTTGTCTTTCTAAAGTTTTTGAAACTATTCTTGCTTCAAAATTTCTTAAGCATTTCTCTTCTCATAATCTGCTCTCAGATCGCCAGTATGGCTTCCTTAAGGGTCGCTCTACTGGTGATCTTCTTTCATATCTTACTAACTCTTGGTCATCCTCCTTCCGGGACTTCGGTGAGACTTTTTCTATTGCACTAGACATATCGAAAGCCTTCGATAGAGTCTGGCATAAATCTTTAATTTCTAAACTACCCTCCTTCGGTTTCTATCCCTCCATCTGTGCCTTTGTCTCTAATTTCCTTTCCGGCCGTTCCATAGCCGCGGTTGTGGACGGCCATTGTTCACTTCCTCACCCTATAAACTCCGGTGTTCCTCAGGGCTCTGTCCTATCTCCTATTCTCTTTCTAATTTTTATAAATGATCTCCTTAACTGTACCTTAATTCCCATCCATTCATACACAGACGACTCAACCTTACACTACTCCATTAGTTTTTCAGAACGCCCCAGCCAGCAATCCCTCAACGACAAACGTAATGAAGCCATAGAACTCTTAAATTCTGATCTAAATACTATTTCCAATTGGGGCAGAGAAAACCTTGTTAACTTTAATGCTTCCAAAACACAATTTCTCCATCTATCTACCCGTCAGGATCTCCCAGCGGACTATCCCTTATTCTTCAACAATACAAAAATCAACCCTTCATCTTCTCTCAATATTCTTGGTGTCTCTTTTTCTTCTGCTCTCATTTGGAAGGACCATATTACCAGTCTTGCTAAGGCAGCCTCCCAGAAGCTGGGTGTGCTCAACCGCCTTAGGGGGTTCTTTTCCCCTGCACAGCTTCTTGCTCTGTACAGGGGCATAGTGCGCCCTTGTATTGAGTATTGTTCACATGTGTGGGGAGGTTCCTCTCATACCGCTCTCCTAGACAAAGTTAAAAGGAAGGCCTTTCGTATCATTAACTCCCGTCCACTCACCAACTCTCTGCAATCTCTCTCTCTCCGCCGCAATGTTGCATCTCTCTCGCTATTCTATCGCTACTATAATAATCAGTGTTCCTCAGAGCTATCCCAGTGCATACCACCTCCTTTACGTAGGGCACGTGGTACCCGTCTTGCAACTCAATCCCACCCCTACTCTGTGCAACTCTCCAACCCAAGAGTGAAACGTTACTCTCAAACTCTCCCAGAATCAGTCTTTCCCTCTTTCTATGACTTAAATTGCTTCAAACTCCGTGTGTCCAGGCATTTTGGCTCGAACGTCCCTTGATTTTGGCCCTGTCACTCTTTCAACTATGGGGGAGGCACTCGCTATAGGCAGTTATGCCTTTTGCCTCCCTCAATCACATAAAAAAAAAAAAAAAAAAAAAAAAATTTCAATGGGAAGATATTATTGGGATGGAATTTGTGCTGTACCTAATTTTGACAGTGCATTACCACAGCACACCGAAATTCCAAAACAAAATACCCTCATTGTTCCCTGATTAAATAGCACTGTATGAATATTCCCATATTCAAAATATGCTACAGGGGGGCAATGCCTAGCGAGTTAATTGCTCAATAGGTGGCGTTCTGAGAGTGAGGGTCCGAGCCTGGGGAGTGAGACTGTGAAGGGCAAAGGCGAAACAGCTTCAGAGATGGAGTTGAGTTCGAGCCGTGAATAGGTGCTTCACATGTCTCACTCCCTAGGCTGGAACAAGAGCTCACGGGCCTCACTGTGTTCAGCGGTAGTGTAAAGGCTATCAGCCTATGTCCGAGAGGGAGCAGTTGGACTATAGAGAACCCCCACCCACCCTCAACATATTATTGAATCTAAAGGCAGTCAAAATAGACGGGAACATGATGGCAAAGGTCCGACGCCACTACGCGTAGTGTAAACAAGGCTGGCGGTACACACCCGCACTTAACATTCTTGCCCAAATTTTAAACATTCTAACCATTACACCATCAAGGCAGTTACCAGTTACATTATATAGTTTTAGTGGTGGATTGTGATACAAAACCTGCACCACAACAATAATATTATAAGATATTTTTTTATTATAAGTTTTTGTGTGGATTTGGACAGTGTGATGGAGTATAAAAGATGGGAGTTTGGAGAATGGAATGGGAGAGTGTGTGTAACAGGGGAGGAGAATGACATAGCCTAGGTACCGTATATAATAGCAATGAAGTTAGTATGCTAGCCTACAGAATATAACAAACCTATATATATACTGTATAGGCGGATTTTGAAAAATTAGTGTTTTCATGGTTTTAGTTATAATTCCAACGTGTGGGATACAAGATGGGTTGAGGGGAGGCTTTGCTCAACATCCCCCCCCCCATAACTTATTGAAATCATCATCTATGTTGCTGTAATGCCCTCGAAAATGTCCCGCACCCACAATAATACTAACCCGAGTTGACGTCAGGTATAGCGTAAAATAGTCGTAGATGGTAAGTCCAATAAACTCATCTCGAGAGACTATCATCTGGTTCTTAAAAATCGGACTAAGGTTGCTATACTTTTGTACGTCCGTGGTAGTACAGTGGGTTAGCGCGCGGGCCTGGTGGTGCGTCACTAACCAGGGTTCGAACCCCACCCAAGGCATCTCAAAACCTGTGGGTTTTTAGGGGGGTTAAATTCCCTTCAGAGGTTCGTACCCCGCGCCAGGTACCAGGAAAGGTTGATCCTAAAGGTAGCCTGGGGATAATTCCCATTCCTATTTAACCCTGGTGCAACCTTAGTCCGATTTTTAAGAACCAGATGATAGTCTCTCGAGATGAGTTTATTGGACTTACCATCTACGACTATCTTTAAGAACCACGGTGATAGTCTCTCGAGATGAGTTTATTGGACTTACCATCTACGACTATTTTACGCTATACCTGACGTCAACTCGGGTTAGTATTATTGTGGGTGCGGGACATTTTCGAGGGCATTATGCCCTCTAAGGCTCAGAGCCCACTCTTAACCCGGGAACGGCAAAGGTCCTCAATTATGGTAATTATTTAGAAGATGACCTTTTTTTCTAGTTATTAAAAACTTACTCTATGGTGTATTATATGATATATAGAAGCAATAGAACTGTTAAAATGACCTGGGAAGTGTATATTAAACTTAGCCTAGACCAACATTCCTGTTTTTGTTTTTGTTTTTTTGTAAGGCTAGGCTAGGCTAACCTAGCCTAGGCTACTCTTGAGTTTTGGAACACAGTAGGCCTATTTTAGATGTCTAACTTTTAAAATAATAATATAAAAATATGTAGGCTAGGCCTAGGCTAGGATTAATTTTTTTGTATCATTATACAGAAAGTTGTATCACTCAAAAAAACAGCGTCATTCGACACCCTGGCTAGGCTATAGCCTATGACAATAACAGTTTGCCGTCATGCCGTGGGATTATAGGGGTAGACCTGTCACTGTTACACTTACACTTAGTTACACTTAGTTGTATTCCGTCCGTTAGTGACACAGTTGAGCTGGGGCTCCACTGCGACCAGGCAGCTCCCTTTCTTCCACTCTCCATTCCAGAAGTCGGTTGGAGTTGGTGCTGGGGTATCCTGGTGTTGGTGGCCGGTCCGGTATTTTGGCCAGCCACATGTCCAAGTGTTTCTTGAAGGTGTCTGGAGACACCCCAGTCATGTTCCTGAGAGGGGCTGGTATACAGTTGAACAGTCTGGTTCCATTGTATGTAAAGCTGTGATGGATCAGGGATTTGATTTTTTGTGTTGATCCCGGCGTAGTCCTCACATAGCACAGCCTCCCTCGCCTTTGGTGCTGAGTCTCTTGGATGTTTGGATTTGGTACCTTTTTTTCCAAAATCTTCCAGACGTAGATGATGATGTATCTCTCCCTACGTCTTTGAAGTGAGTACAGCTGCAGCTCCTTAAGTCTCTCCCAGTAGTTAAAGTGTTGAAACCCATGGATTTTACTGGTGAATGTCCTCTGGGTGGCTTCAATTTCTGTTATTTCTCCTACTTTTTGGGGAGACCAGAGCTGGGAGCAGTACTCCAGTCGTGGTAGGACCAGTGACTTCCACAGTGTTAGCATACACCTCTCATTTCTTGTGTGGAAGGTTCTCAGGATCCAGCCTGCTATTTGTTTTGCTGTTGTTGTGGCTTTGGTAATATGCTGGGAAAAAGTGGCGTCACTGCTCATATTTACTCCCAAGTCCTTCACTGTGTCCTTGGCGGTAATTTCTTGCTGTCCACTTTTGTAGTTGGTGTCGTTTTGTAATGCTCTCTTGTTCCCGTACCTTAGAAGCTCGAACTTGTCTCCGTTTAGGGCCATGTTGTTTTCTTCTGCCCACTTCAGGATTTTGTCCAAGTCTTGTTGTAGTAGCTGAGCATCATGTTGTGAGGTGATTTTCTTCATGAGTCTGGTGTCGTCTGCAAACGATGTGGCTGTTGAGTGTTCCAGGTCCCTGTCGATGTCTCCTATCATGATGAGGAATAGGAGAGGTCCCAGTACTGATCCTTGTGGTACTCCGCTGATGACCCCACCTGCATCTGATAGGCTTCCTTGAACCGTGACTCTTTGTTTTCTGTTGGTGATGAAGCTGTGGAGCCATCTTCCAAGGTCTCCCCCTATTCCCAGTGATTTGAGTTTATGTAGAAGGATCCCATGGTCCACCTTGTCAAAAGCTTTGGCGAAATCTAGATATATGACGTCTACATTTTCTCCGTCTTGAATATCCTGTAGGATTTTGTCGTAGTGTGATAGTAGTTGTGAGAGGCAGGAGCGGCCTTTTCTAAAGCCATGTTGCCCCTCGTTGAACGCCTCATTATCTTCCAGGAAGCTGACCATCTTAGCTCTTATTGTTCTTTCTATGATTTTAATAAGATGTGACGTCAGCACCACTGGTCTGTAATTTTTGGCTATGCCTTTACTACCCCCTTTGTGTATTGGTGTGACATTACCTTCTTTTAGGGATTGTGGTACATATCCAGTTTGGAGGGACTTGCTCCACAGCAGTTTTAGAGGCAGGGCTAGCTGATGTTTGCAGTTTTTTAGCAGTTGGGCATGAAAGCCGTCTGGTCCTGCCGCAGAGTTTGGTCCAATCTTGTCGATGGCTGCTATTATGTCCTCTGTTGATACTGTTACCGAGGAGAGTTGATGTGGTGTCTCTGGAGCGTTGCCAAAGAAAGTCGTTGCATTCTCGATTTTCTTGTCTTCATTTGGCGGGCTGAAGACACTTTCATACTGCTGTTTGAGGATCTTGGCCATTTCGGTTGGGTCACTCTCAAGTTCGCCCGTAGGTTTTGCAAGTGGTCCTATTGTTGTGGTGTTCCTGAGTCTCCTTTTTGCGTATGCATAAAAGAATTTGCTATTTACTCGTATGTTTGCAACTGCTTGTAGTTCTTCGCGTGTTCTTTGCTCTTGGTGTGACTGGATGAGTTTACGTTCAACTTCATCGAGCTCTTCTTGTAGTTTGGTGATATTGTGCGCATAGCTGGTCTTCCTTTGCTTGGCTCTCAAGTACGTCCTTTTCTTCATTAGTATTTTTCTATCCCTGGGAATCTGCTTGATCTGCTTCCTGCTTGATTTGGGTGGTATGGTGTTTTTACAGGTCTCCAGGCATTGTTTCTGGAGGATACTGAGAGTTTCGTCGACGTTTTTATCTTCGAATAGTGCCCTCCAATCAGTTCCTGCCAGTTCTGCTCTCAGTCTGTCCCAGTCTATATCTTTGCTGTAGAAGTTGAGATCTTTCAGAGAGGTGCAGGGTATTTGGCTTGATTCCTGTTGACATCTTCTTGGTGGTGTGGCGGCTGGTGTGGGGGTTCTAACTTTGATGAGGCTGTGGTCGGACATTATAGTTTTTACAGTTTCGTACGAGTGTACCAGGTCGAAGTTGTTGCCAAATAGTAAGTCCAGTGTGTTGTTGCCTCTTGTAGGTTCCTCGATGTATTGCTTCATGTATGCAGTGTCCATGATAGTCATTAGCTCCTTGGCTTGCTGTTTTTCATCCCTGGTTCCTCCATCTATTTTCATGGTTGCCCAATTGATGATGGGCAGGTTGAAATCTCCTGTGATGATGACATCTGTAGCGGGAGTTGGAAGATTTTGTAGGAGTGATTGTATTTTCTCTGTGACCTCCTTGAAAATTTCCCCTGTGGTGTTTGGAGGTCGATACAAAATTATGATGAGCATGTCGGTTTGTCTTATGTGTACTGCTAGTAGCTCTGTTGTGCCGTTTGAGAATGCAACTAAAGTTTCGGTATTTGCAGCCATATCCTCCCTTAGGTAGAGTGCTACTCCTCCGTGGCTTCTGTCCTCTCTGTCGGCTCTGAATATAGTGAAATTATGGATATTGATCTCTGCATCCAAAATGTTTTCGTTCAGGTGTGTTTCTGTGAGGGCTAGAAAAATTGAGTTGTCTTCCTCTGCAATTTCTTCCAACATAGGGACTTTACATTGATTGTTTCGTGGGTAAAGTCCTCTGATGTTGCCCACAAAAAAACTAGTTAGTGGTAGTTGCACCTTCCTCTGTGGTTCATGTCTGGCCCCTCGGTTTGGGCTAGGATACTTTCGCAGTCTTACCGTTTGTTTTTGTTTTCAAGGTATAGGCTATAGGCAGAATAGGCTACAGTAGTATCTTATCTACTGGTATCTTATTTTATTGTAGTTTATATTATGAGTGGAAGATTTGCAATAACTTACCCTAACCAAAGTCCAAACTTAGTGTCCAAAGTGGGATCTGCACCCTGCCTCTATGTTCTCATTTTGTATACCGGTAACTTTTTAGCCAGATTACCGGTACAATTTAATAAGTGTACAGCCAGCAGCTAGGCCTACCGCCTACAGTGCATTTATAGATTTCCCGGAATCCCGGCCATGACTTGGGTATCACTAAAGAATCTTTCCGCAGCCTTATGTACAATTGTTTGTTTTTATTTCTTCAAGGAATATAGTACAGTAGTTTATTGTTCAATTGTTTATCATGTTATGAGTAGATAATTTGCATTACCTTACCCTAACCTAACTTTACTTAGTCTTAGTGTCCAAAGTGGGGGCTGCCACTATCCCCACAGTCCACACACCCGCTAACTAACATATATTATTGGTATGTCTTGTCATTACTATAACCTGACTTCATGGGGGTAACGGAGACTTGATTGAATATTTTCGGAATTAGCCTCGCAGAATCTTGAGTCTTTTAAAGTTGTGAAAATTAAAGTAAGTTTCTACGTTCCTACTGATTGTACTTAACCCGAGATGGGAATAGCCTACCCAGGTATTTTTTACTCGGCCCAGGGAAAATAATAGACAAACAAATGTTCTAATCAAAGTTTATTCTTGAAACTTGGTACCGGTATGTATTTTAACCAGTACTCTATAGTAACTCATGTATCATATGAAAGGATATAAATTAAGTATGTAATAGTTCTTGGAATGCAACAACAAATATACATGAAATCTTTATTGGACAAAAGTTACAAAACTAAAACAGGGACTGCTAAGAATAATTTAAAAACCTGTTTTCAATGCCTATATTAGTGGACCGGTTTAATTCTAGTTTCGCTTTCACAGCATACTCATAAATTTCTATGGCTACTTTAGAGTTGTCATATACCATACTTAATTCCTATATATGTCCAAAGCGGCGGAAATGCATTATAAGGAATTATACCTTTATTATACCTATATTATTATGCAGGTTCAGATGTGAGAGAGTGGGAGTGTGGAATGGGTGTGTGTGCTGGAGTGAGTGAAGGAACAGCGAGAGAAGGTGCATGTTTGTTTGTAAGTAGCAAATGGAAGGAATGTGTAAGAGAGTATGGGTCTGTGGGTTCAAGGATTGTGTGGGTGAGAATGAAAGTAGGAATACAAACGTGGGTGATTGTATGCGTGTATGCCCCGACAGAGGATATACTTGAAAGAAAGAAAGAGGAGTTCTGGATGAATGTGGAGGCGTGCCTGGAGAAGTTTGACAAGAACGAAAGAATATTTCTGATTGGGGATATGAATGGTAAGGTGGGTGATAGGAAAGTTGAGGGAGTGGTGGGAGGGTGGGGGGTACCATCAGAGGTGAATGGGAATGGTAGTGCACTTGTGGACATATGTGTGGGGAGGAGGCTGTGGATAGCCAACACCTTCTTCCGACACAGAATGATCCACAGGTACACGTGGAAACGGATGTTGACGATGAAGGATAAGACAGTGATTGATTATGTATGTGTGGATGAACGAATGAAGAAATCTGTGATGGATGCTAGGGTGTATAGGGGTAATGGAGGGTCTGTCTGATCATTATGTAGTGGTAGCTAAGGTTAGGATACAAAAGAAGTGGTTGAGGAGAGCGGGAGGGAGGCGAGAGGAGGGTGGAATGGTGAGGAGGGTGGAGAGGTTGCAGGAGGAGGGTTCGACCTGGAAGTTATGGAGGAAGTGGAGGAGATGAGCAAGGTGTTTAAGGATGAGATCTGTGCAGCATGTGAGGAGGTGTGTGGAGTGAGGAGAAGAGGGAGGGGAGTGAAAGGTACAGCATGGTGGACAGAAGAGGTAAGAATAGCTGTGGAAGAAAAGAAGAAAGCATATAGAGAGTGGTTGGGTAGTAGAGGGAATGAAGATTCCGAGAGGCAGAAACGAGCGAGGTACGTGGAGAGTAAGAGGGTGGTGAAGAGAGTAGTGAAGGAAAGTAAGAGAAGAGTAGATGAGGAATTTGGAAGGAATCTGAGTGTAAAATGGAGGGAGAGTAAGAAACTGTTCTGGAAAGAAGTCAAGAAAGTTAGGGAAGGTAGCAAGGGAAACAGTAAGGGTGTGAAAGATAAGAATGGGAGAATGCTAGCCGAGAAGCAAGAGAGAGTCGAAAGATGGAGGGAGTACTTCAGTGAGTTGCTAAATGAAAGGAATGAAGAGCCAGCAAACATAGCTGGATATGGTATGGGAGGGAGAAGAAGAGAAGTAGTGGAGGAGGAGGTGGGGATCAGGAGGTCAGAAGTGTGGGAAGCCATGAAAAGAGTGAAGTTGGGGAAAGCACCAGGAACAGATGGAGTGTGTGGGGAAATGTTGAGGTATGGTGGTGAGATAGTGATAGAATGGGTATGGAAAATGTGCAAACTAGCATGGGAGAAGGGGAGTGCACCCGATGACTGGAAGACTGGCATAATAGTCCCCCTATATAAGGGCAAAGGGGAAAGAGGAGTGGTAACCACCGAGGAATATGTCTTCTAAGCGTAGTAGGGAAGGTATACAGTAGGGTAGTGATTGAGAGAGTGAGAGTGAGAACGGAGAAATGGATAGGCGACGAGCAGGGAGGTTTTAGGAAGGGAAGAGGATGTGTAGATCAGATTTTTACCCTGAATTGTGTTGTGGAGAAGTATCTGGAGAAGAAACAAAAGGTGTATGTTGCCTTTATGGACTTAGAGAAGGCCTATGACAGAGTGGATAGAGAAGGTTTGTGGAAAGTACTTAGAATATACGGAGTAGAGGGCAAGTTGCTGAAAGCAGTGAAGAGCATGTATGAGGGTGCAAAGGCGGCAGTACGTGTGGAGAGTGAGCAGAGCGAGTTCTTTGACCTGAATGTTGGTTTGAAACAGGGGTGTGTGATGTCCCCGTGGTTGTTTACTGTATATATGGATGGAGTTATGAAAGAAATACTATCAAGAGCAGTGGATGTTGGTGTATCGCTGAAAAGGGAGGGAATTGAGTGGAAGCTACCTATACTGCTGTTTGCGGATGATACAGTTCTGATGAGTGATAATGAATGGGAGTTGCAGGGTCTGGTAAATGAGTTTGGAACAGTGTGCGAAAAAACGGAATTTGAAGGTAAATATGGGGAAGAGCAAGGTTATGGTCTTCGAAAGGGGTGAAGTCACAGAGTGTGAGGTGAAGCTGAACGGTCAGGCTATGGAGATCGTCAACTCTTTTAAGTATCTGGGCAGTGTGTTGAGTAAAGATGGGACTATGGATGAAGAGGTGCGGGAGAGGGTACAACAGGGGAAGAGGGTTGTAGGAACGCTAAAAGCAGTAACAAGAAATAGGGTGGTCAGTATGGAAGTGAAGAAGTCCTTGCATGACAGTGTGGTAATCCCGACACTGACTTACGGAAGCGAAGCATGGACGTTGGTTGAGAGACTCAGACCAAGAGTGAGAGCAGTGGAAATGAATTACTTAAGGAGTGCGTGCGGAGTTACATGGAGGGATAGACAGACTAATGAGGAAGTAAGAAGGAGGTGTGGTGTGGAGGTAGATGTGCTGGAATGTGTGAAAAGGAACAACTTGAGATGGTTCGGCCATATGGAACGTATGGAAAGCGAGAGAATGACTAAGAGGGTGTACGAGAGCGAGGTGGAGGGACAGAGGGGGAGAGGTAGACCGAATATGAGGTGGAAGGATGGAGTGAGGAACTACATGAACGAAGGCGGTGCTGGTTGGGGGGAGGGGCGTCGACTGACTGGGGACAGAGGTGCATGGGGGCGGTTCGTTCGTGGCCACCCCTTCGGGGATCACGGCGTCAGGCAATAGATAGATAGATAGATACCTATTGTAAAAAAAAAAAAAAAAATCTCCCCATATGCGGCACCATAGCTATTACATAATACTAGGTTAGGTTAGGTAAGGTTGTTAGGTTAGGCTAATGTCGTTAATGTAGTTTATTATCATTATATTACGTCTTTTACCCAGCAATTTCCCTGATCTTCACAGTTGGTCGGGAAGCTATGCCTTTACAACGGCGCCTCCCTTTTGTCGCTGTGTACGTGAAACTAGAATTTTACCAGTGGACCTGAAGTGAATCTCTTTGAGACTGAAGTACAGGCAGCCAGCTCCCCTAGTATCCTGATTAAACACCAGTAACCATACATAACATCCCTTTTACTTACAATATTATTCATTCCTTTTAATAAATTTTGAGCATGTATTGTGCATATATTTACCTTCACATCTCAAAATTTCTCCGGCGGCGGGGGGGCGTAGCCCCCCGGACCCCCTGTTATGAAGCGGGGGGCTGTGCCACCCGCAGACGCCGCGCAAAGTTGATCCTTGTAAGCTTAGAAAAATGATGCAGAACTGGATAATTTCTGTTTTGGCACCCTGTATAATAATGAAGTAGGCTAGGCTATATCAAACCTATATCCTAATTGTCATTAAAATCGATGGATCCCTTGGCCTTATCGGGTTGGCAACTGACAAAGGTAGGCTAATTTCCAGTTTGCAACTACCAATTTCCAAAATGTAAATCAACATCACAAAATTGGGCCTGCCCACACAGCCCTCAAATCTACAGACAAGACATCACAACTAATACGATCATAGGCCTACACATTAGGCTACTGTAGCAAATATCCCACCTGAACCATCATCGCTGTCTTCATACACCGTGGTGGTCCCAGGATGAAGGTGGTTTGTACTGGGGAGAACCTAATACTTCTGTACTTGATGGTCTCCTGCAGGCTGGAACCCACGGGGAACATTTTCTCCACAATACCAGCCATCACCCACTTGTTGGATAACAATAATGGTCTATTGCTCTTTCTAATAGGTAGGTAATAACTGTCGGTAACAGTTATGACGGCATTTATTAACTGTCCTTACTATATAACAGTCATAGGTGATAGGCCTATCAAAGAAATTAAAAGTCCCCTCCACGGCCCCCAATCGTCCTACTTCAGCGTCCCGCCATCTGTCAAAAGTGACGGCACGTGACAGTATAATGACACTTATCAAAATATAACATGACTTCTTGATTGTTTACATTTGAAAATAATATCGATTTTCCACAAAATATGAACATATAATGTAAACAAATAAAAACATATATAAAATATGGGTCACAGAACTTGTTAAAGAAGTTTACGTTGGGGACCCGCAAGGGACTTATTGGTGATGATGATGATGATGTTGAGGGATAGCCTTAAGTATCGGCCCCTCGTTGGTCTTCTTGTGTTACTACTACGGCAAAGTATAAGATATTTTCATAAAATACATTTACTTCCATGCTCCCTCGGATAATGTGCTAGAGGTGGGCGTTGCTTTGAACTGTATTGATACCAAAATCTGTATTTATTCATTCTGAATACAGGATTATCATAATGTTCCCACGGTGATCAATATGTGGAAATAATTGTGTGCGCTACACATTATTAAGTATGTGTATCCTTAATAACAGACTATTTAGTAAAACAGAGTGTTCTGTATCACTCAAGTATCGTCTATAAGTATAAAACCAACGCTCGGTTTGTATGTGTGGCTGTAAGTACGCTGCTAAAACTAGTGCCAATGATTTTTAAAGAAAAACACTCTATTTCTCTCTCATTTTAAGCAGAGCTTTCTACAGTGACATGTAGTTTGCGAAAAACATAGAGTATGCGGTAATAAAGTAGATAAAGTATTGAAATGCTTATATTGTTGTTGAAGAGCGGCGGAGGAACTTGTTAACGTCATCAAGTGGCTTGACGGTGTAGCTACTTGGGCGTGTGTTGGCCGACTCGTGATATTGAACTGTTCCAACATGAAACGAGGTGGCGATAGAGACTTATCTCCCTCGAGTAAAAGATCGAGGTCGAGTGTGGGACGTTATGAAGACAGTAGTGAAGATGAAGGCCGTAGAAGTAGTCGTGGAGGAAGTCCTGGCCGCCGCTACCCTCCACCAGAACCTCTACATCGTTCTGAACGTGATGATTATGGACGTGCTCCCCGCGGACCACCACCGCCCTCTTATAAGGTCTTGTGTGTTTCTAATCTCCATTCTAAAGCAAGTGATGAAATGGTACGAGAAGCCCTATATCGAGAGTTCAAGAGGTTTGGTGACGTGAGTGTGAAGGTGGTGATGGGGGCGGACGAGCGACTGGCTTATGTATACTTTAGGAGTAGTGAAGAAGCGAGGGAAGCCAAACATAGCAAACCCAGAATATTGTTTTATGACCGACCTGTAGTTGTTGAACCTATGTATGAAGCTGCTCGAGACTATGGGCCTCCTAGGGGTCGGTCACGAAGCCCTCCTGACTATGAACGGAGTTACAGGCCGAGAAGTCCCCCTGGTCCAGAACTGGAGGAGCGTTATGAGCCACGATTTGACCGCCGTAGGCCGCCTCCCCTCCCACACAGTGACTATTATGCTGAAGGTCCCCCAATGCGACAGGATGACTATGGGTACAGGCAGCACCGTGGTCGAGGGGGCCCACACGGTCACTACGGCCCATTGTTACGTGGAGGGTTCAAGCACAACTTTGGTAGCCGAGGTGGTGGTGGCGAACGTGGTGGTGGTGGCGAACGTGGTGGTGGTGGTGACCGCGGTGGTGGTGGTGACCGCGGTGGTGGAGGAGCAGGGGGAATGATGGACAGTAAACGTGACAAGTTCCCCAACTACCTGCACCACGTCCCACCAGAGGAAGACCCGCTGGCCACTCGTACACTGTTTGCCGGTAACCTGGAAATCAACATTAGTGAGGACGAGCTGAGACGTATTTTTGGACGCTATGGTGTTGTGGATGACATTGATATTAAACGTCCTCCGCCTGGTACAGGAAATGCTTATGCTTTTGTCAGATTCCAAAACCTTGACATGGCCCATCGTGCAAAGATTGAACTGTCTGGCCAGTATATTGGTAAATTCCAGTGTAAAATAGGTTATGGTAAAGTGATGCCAACTACTCGTGTTTGGGTAGGTGGGTTGGGACCGTGGACCTCTGTAACTCAGCTCACTCAAGAGTTTGACAGATTTGGTGCAATTAAAAAGATAGAATATGTAAAGGGTGAGAATCATGCATATATTCTGTATGAGAGTTTGGATGCAGCGCAGGCCGCTGTCAAAGAGATGCGTGGCTCTCCTTTGGGGGGTCCCGATAAAAGGCTGAGGACAGACTTTGCTGAAGTGAACCCTCCACCTGGCACCTTTCCCCCGGGCTTTAAGAAGGAGTTTGAAGGGGAGTACAGGGAAGAATGGGGGGCTGGTGGTGGTGGCGGCGGTGGTGGTGGTGGCGGTGGTGGCGGCGGCGGCGGCGGTGGTCGTGGTGGCGGCGGATATGAAGAATATGCTGCTGAGTATGGTGCTGGTTATGGTGGTCGGGGACGAGGCAGGGGTCGTGGCTGGCAGGGCAGGGGCGGCCATCGCGGTGGCTACCATGGGGACTACCAACGAGGTGATTATCGTGACTATGATGGTACACCTGAGGGGGAACATCCTAACAGAAGTCCAGAGGCTGGTGACGGCAGTAACAACAACAGTTTGGCCAGTGCAAGAACCCTGGCTGATGTGGCTCGCAAGACTACCACATCCTGGCAGGGATCACTCATTCTCAAGAATTCCTCATTTGGCACCAAGATGCACCTTATTGAGGGTGACCACGAGGTGGCGGAGATGATGCAAGACGAGGACGGTCGACCACTGCTACGCATCACACAACGGTTACGTCTGGACCAGTCTCGGCTGGACGACGTGAGCCGTCGCATTAGTGCCCCCTCAACTGCCACCATCCTGCTGTCCTTGCCTAGCACCACTGCTCCACAGGCCCCCGAGGAGGCTGCAGTACAGACACGACCACTGAGGAACTTGGTGGCCTACCTGAAGCAGAAAGAGGCTGCTGGTGTTATCACCCTTAGTGGTGGTAGTAAGGAGACCAACATGCAGGGTGTGTTGTATGCCTTCCCTCCCTGTACCTTCTCCTTGGAGTTGCTGCACCGGGTGTCTCCTGGTCTTACTGAAGAGACCACCAGGGACGACCACCTTGTGATTGTCATCGTGCGAGGCACTGCTGCCTGAGACTACAACTATTGTTAATGTTAACTAAAGTGTAATGTAGTGTTTAGTATTGTTCATTTAAACCAATATGCTTGAAAGTGATTCATTTATTCAAATTTTCACACAGGAATATTACTTCCGAAGTGTAGAGAATGTTATTTAAAGATACTTTTCTTTAACTGAATGTTAATTCTTGTTAATTGCTGTACTGTATAATAGTCCTAGGGAGTAACAGGAAAATTTAACTGGAAATTTAAATGAGTATTACTAGTAAAATCAACATATCTTTAGATGTGCAGTGTAGTGCTAATGTTTACAAAATGTGTTATGTATTTTCAGTGTATAATTGTACAGTTGGACCTTTATTCCATTGTGGTGAATATTAGTTTTGAAAGTTAATAATGTGGATAAGCAGCTCATAATTTTTGTTTGTTTTTGTTTTTGTAAAGTTCAGTGAAGTGCTAATAGTGAAGTGGTTTCTTGTATATATATATATAATTATGTGCTTTGTGGGTGATGGTTAAGCATTTGTTTTAATTAAATTAAAGTGCTTTATTAATGCTTGCAGTGTCTAAAAGTGAAAGTTACCTCATACCAGTGCTTAATGCTTACCATACTAGGAAATGTTATAGTTCTTGTCATATTCTGTTGAGTGATGTGAGTGTTATGAAAGAAGCATCTTAAAGTGAAGTGTTTTTAATAGTGCAGTGAATTCTCTCCCTACCTTTTTGTTTTCTTTCATTACAGCAGTGACTGGGACAGTGTTTTGGGAATAATGGGAGGGCTTTGGGTTGCAGCTTCATGACATTAGTTTCATATTAGAAATTTCGAACTTTCTCACATTCAATGATTTACAGTGAGTTCGAATCATGGTGGGTTCGGCCCAGTGTGAGATTTATACACTGTTTACTACTCCGAGTGTTGTACTGTACATTTACTCTTAAATCCTGCAGTCTCATCGTTTATCTATTATTACGTATATAGTTCAGAGTCCCAACTAATTTATTACTCTTTCTAAGGCCAAGAATATTAGCTGCAAAATGTGTTGATTGTTACCCACTAAAACAGTGCATTTGCATGTTGAACTCAAATCCTCTTACAATTAAGTAAAAGTAATCTTAAATATAATATATAAACCATACCAAGATAGCTATAACTAAAGGTTGTTAATGAGTCACGCAGGGTGTCAAACAAAAGGTCCGAGTTCATTATTGTATATACGGTAGCCTATAAGGATAAAATTATGGTTTATAGTTCAAATTATGTCTTTGGAAATTACAAATTGGCTAGAACAATGGTATTTCATATTATTTTTCTTGTATTCTTCTTTCTCATATTCATTCAAGTCTTCAAACAATATTGCGCCGGTTTGACAGAGTTGTGAAAACTTACCCGTTTCTTACATACATAGCATATCAAAATTATTATAATATTCTTGGTAGATATTATGAAGTCCTTGGGAACTCTGTAACATTAAAATAATCATAGACAAAATGACCCTGCAGGTTTGGGAGTACTTCGTAACTTTGGACTGGTAAACTGGGCAGAATTCACTGGCCAAAGTTCATCGAGGGACGAAATCACTGGATACCGTATCTTTGTATCTTTTACTTTTGACGTTTCAATTCGTAAGGAAATAATTTCTATTGCATTCTTTATTAAATTGTCACGTTGCACATACCGGTATCTATTATTCAGTAATTACCTTTCATTCGGTGATCCAAGTCTCAATTACTATTGATTAAAAGTTTAAATTTAGCTCTAATAAATGCATTTAATACACACCTCTCACTATTTTCCAGGTACGAGAGCAGAGCTTGGGATTATAGTTCCAGTAGTGATCAAACTAATAGTGCGTCAGACAGTGTGGTGGAATCCTAATAATCTTCCAAAGATAAAGTCTTCCAGTTGTATATTAAATTTGAGCTTTAAGCAGTGGTCTGGTGCAGTGCAGTGTAGTGATTTATGTGCATGGGTAGTGGAGACAAAAGAAATGGGGGATTTGAGATAATTTGATCCTTAAAGTGAAGCGGTGAATCATTTTAATGGGCATTACTTGAAATAACGAAATAGGATTAACAATTTTGATAATCATGAATGCGTATATTTTAAAGTGTAACCAGTGCTAGGGGAGTGAGGATAATGGAAGACCGATAATATTAGTTGTGAGGGTGGGTGGGTGGGCGGGCAGTGTTAATTTCAGTGGATGCAAAAATAGTTAATACCTTATCGTCATATTTGAATTAAAGTTGGTAAGAGTTGTGTTATCGGGCGTACCACTACCGACATGCAGCATAACTCGACCTCTCTAAAACATTGACCTAACCAAACAACCTAACCTAACCTAGTATTCATGTAGTAGCCTAATGAGAATACTAGGTTAGGTTAGGCTTCTTAGTTTGGTTAAGTATTTATAGATGATTTATGTTGTATGTCGGTAGTGGTACGCCCGATAACACAACTCTTCCCATAAAGTTCAGGGGAAGTTTTTTTTTTGGCTAGATAAAGTGTTGAAAATTGGCTTATAACACAATACAAAATTCCTGCGATCCATATAGAAAGGTTAACGTAAAGCGTTTAGGAAGATAGCTTGCTTGATATATAAATGTTAGATTTGTGTTTCAAGCAAGGACATTATTCCTTTGTGCTTTACATGTTGAGTGAAGTGCAGTGAACAAGTAATACATATTTATTTTCCAGTGCTTCTTTCATATATCTTGCCTACTTGAAAGTGCTTTCTTATATTGAAGGTATTCACCACATTGATAAGCATGCTAAAATTTAAAGTGAAGTGTTCTGTGAATTATTCTTTACTTTGAGAATTGTTTAAACTATAGGTAGCGCCAGCGAACTTGACAATAATCTTGACCCCTTAACTTCTTATAACTCGAAATGAATGAAAGCAATCGGGCTGACGTTTCTATCATTTGGGAAGAGTCCACCAGGAAATAGGTGTGGATATTTACAGCCAGTTTGCTCTAGGCCCTTTCGTGTTACAGAGAGGTCAAGGATCAAGATTATTGTAAAGTTCGTTGGCGCTACCTATAGCACTACATAGAACTGAAATCCATTCAGTGTACTATAGTGTCAAAGTGCTGTCACATTTTCAGTTGAGTGAAACAATAGGACTATACAGTTTATTATTTCTCTAGTGTGGTGGTGAGTGTCCAGTGAAAGTGCATCAGTGGTGTGTGGTGTAGCTTACAGCCGGTTTGTTCTCAGCTGATGGTAAATTCAAACCTTTTGCAGCTGATTTGTCGATACTTTATGGAAAAACAATAGGAAACTGATTTGTCGATACTTAATGGAAAATCAATAGGAAACTGCGGTCTGTTATAATTGTGCCAAGCTTTTATAATTAACAACATAATTCACTACAAAATCTTAGTTATTAGCTTATTATTATTAGTTAACTTACCTATTATGGGTTTCTGAGGCCGTGTTACATAGTTTTTCGGGAATAACTTGTTAACAAACAGTTGAATCAGTATATTTTGACACAGCTTTTTTCACATTGTGTCCTAATTTTCATCAATATAGTGCATTACCAAAAGTTTAGAAATAAGCCACTTATCCCTGTGTCATGATGTTAAAAGTCACACATTATTGACTAAGAAACGGACAAGGCTACCATGGCTTACCTGTGAGAACCACCAAACCATTATTGCTCCTCCATCAAACACACTAGTTATCACTCACCACCCAACCCTACTATCGCCTTTAAATTCAAGTTATGTCAATATCAAGTATAAATTAAAATGTAAAACTTGCAAACCAAAACTGGGACAAGGACAATATAAAGTCAAATTAAATTATCAAAATCGCTATGTGGAAACAATATACAAAAAGTATGTATTTTTGTATATTTGTATTTTGATATTGACATACGGTAACTTGAATTTAAAGGCGATAGTAGGGTTGGGTGGTGGATGATAACTACCGTGTTTGATGGAGAAGCAATAATGGTTAAACGGTTCTCACAGAAAAGCCACGGTAGCCTTATCCGTTTCTTAGTCATTAATGTGTGACTTTACCCTCATGACACAGGGACAAGTGGCTCATTTCTACACTTTTGGTAATACACTATATTGACGAAAATGAGGGCACGATGTGAAAACATTTGTGTCAAAATATCCTACTGATCCAACTGTTAATAAGTTATTCCCGAAAAACAATGTAACACGGCCTCTGAAACCCATAGTAGTTATATCAAAGTTTGTTATTATTATTGAATCAAGAGGGGGCATGGCGATTTATCGTTGGCTGAAAACAAAGTGGCTACAGTTGCGTTAGTGAGTGGTGTAAGTGAAGTGATGATGATAGTGTGAAGTGACAGTGCAGCAATACAGTGAAGTGAGTGACAGTGCAGTGAACTCATGTGGTGAGTTTCATTATGTCTCACACACTAGGGGTAATGGCACCCATTATTTTGACTTAATACAAAGTTTTTATGATTCTAACAAGTCTATTAGGCTACACGCTTTACCTATAGACAATTTACTTTTAAAGTTACGTACTGTATACATTACAATCAGATAGACTAGTGATTGCTTCCAAGTGATCTATTTAGCTTAACTTGAATATAAGCTGAAATTTGTATGGTGATAGAACAAATAAAATAGGAATCTCTTATTTGACTTTATTCCCTTTTATTCCCATATTCTGTATTTCATGTGGTCCTCAACAGTATAAATACAAACTTAATATTGCTTGATATTGAATATACCTAAAAAAATATATAGATCATGGCAGTAGTGAACAGCTACACTAATTTGCATTTCTAAACTCTGAATGTGGAATTTAATTAGGGTAAGTCAGGGTAATTTCACCGCAAACTGATTTTTGCTGGATATAACTAGCCACTTAATTTATGGAATATTTGCTTTATCTATTCATCCATGTCTTCTGCTAGAGATAAGTTTTTTGTCAATAAAATAATTTGGGCCACACCACACATTTTTTTGTTGAAACATCCGTACCTCACCGATAATTTCCGCTATCATTCTCCAAAATAGAAAAGTTACAGGTATCCACTAAATTGTAAAATCAATCTCTAATCTTCCTCTGGAGAATGGTTAAACCCAGAAATCAACTGCCGTTCGTATCAACGCAACCGTTTCTTTTTAAATTCAGTAATTTGGTTAACAATTTAATTTCAAAAACCATTTGTTTGCACAATTGTATAAATAAACCTGTTAGGTTACTGTATTATTATTTACAATGGATTAAACCTTATGACTTAATTAGGTTGGCATTCCTCTTATTACCTCAGCCTAACCCATGCAATAGTTTTGAAGCTATGGGCCTTGGAATTATTATTATTATTGCCATTGTGGTGGAATTATCCTGAATTACCCTGTATCAAATTTGTCCATAGTATTCATATAGTCTTGAACCATAATAGCTATGTGCCAATACTCATTTGAATTTATCTAACCCAATGAGACTAAACATTGTTTTAGTGTATTATAATGTAAAACTTGCAAAATATCCCAGATACTTCAGAACTACAACAGTTCAAAGATTCAAATGGGTTATTTTATTATGGTTTGTGATAGCATATGTGTTAGTTTGACCAAGTTACTTAATAGGTGACTAGAGTATTGTGCACTGAGCCACTCATTTTAGATTGCTTTCCACATTCACTATCAATATTAAAGACTAGAGGAGCAAAAATATTGCTGGAATCAACCAATTTACGTACAATGTGGACCTAAAACAACAAATTATACAGTACCTTAATTAACTTTTTATTACACACTGACTATGGTAAGGGACATTATAATAAAAACCTGACAAAACTAAAATGATCCTAACTGAATAAAACTATCGGTATATACACATGGAATTGGAATACTTAATAAATATAATACTTGATAAAAATTGATGCATGGTTTTGGTGGCAACATGAATACATCAAAATATTTATGCTAAATGTTTGAGAAATGACTGATGAGCCTTACTCTAGTCATGAAACTTAATAAAGAGTCCTCTTGTCAAAATAGATCATCACTAATTTGGCCCAGTATAAAATTCAGATAAAATACTAAAAACCAAAAATATATGCGCTAATTTACACATCAAGACACTAATTCTGACCCATGCTGAGCACTAAAACAGCAAAAAGTGAACATGAAATTCAAATGTTAGCACAGGTAAAGAATTATAATGAATATTTATTCAGTCTTTGATAGCTTGAGAATGCTAAGGCTAGCATTAGTGTCTTAACAGTATGACAACATTGGTACATAGTGTTCTAGTGATATAAATTGTGTATAGAATTATGCATTAGCTTCAACAAGGACATAGAATATGACGAATATAAAAATATGCTACAAGGGTGAGAGGGGAGGGGGTGAGCAGACCTGGCACACACCGACTCAGGAACTGGACTTCGCACCAACACTACCATTTATCCACTTCATTGTAATGGTTTGGTAAGATACATTTGAGGACTTGTGTTATGGGGTAACTTTGGATATTTCTGGATAAATTATACTGTGCCACACTTCTAGGATAATGGCTCAATATGGGAAAACACTTTGGCTGCATCCCAATTATTATTATTTTTTATATATATATATATATATATACAGTATACAGTAGTTTAAAACCCTTGGTTCCCGGCTACGCATTCTATAATATATCCCCGAAACCCGGGGGTTTTGGCCGAAAATCGTCTACGCCTAGGCTACCGTATCTTTGTTATTTTGACTGCTTCCGCATTTCTGCACATCTCCAAGCGTAGAGGTGTTTCGTACCTGTAGAATGGCGTTGAGTAGAGCTCTCTAAGTCAACTGGTTCAGTTGTGATGACGATTTCCGTGGAGAGAACTTTGTGGCGATGTCCGCCATATCAGCCACTTTGCAATACAGTACTAAACAATAACACACAGCCACACACAAACAAGCGACGCCTCTGCTTCTTGTGGTCGGAGATGCGCGTCGGTCCAACCGGCATTTGTTTACATGCGTCGGACGGACGGCTTTCAAAACAAGCTTTCAAGCTGCCGGTGCCTCAAAGCCCTACCGGGTTCCTGGCCCTAGTTTGTTATGGGTGCCTCAGAGCCCTACCGGGTCTGAGGGGTTAACCAGACCACCGAGTTTCCAAATAAAACTTCATAGGGCTGGCCCGAAGGATTAGGGCAAAATGAGAATAGACTGTTAGGGATGAGGATGCATTAACTAAAGGGGGTATCACACTGGGCCAATTCTAGTCATTCTTCAGCAAAAAATTGAGCTACCGCCAGTCTCCAGCACAAATCTCGTCATTTGATGGAGCTAGGATGCTTCCTGCACTGGGTGGGAAGCTCCATTTTTTGATGGAGGTAGATTGTCAGCCTCTTTACAGCTCGCATTAATCTCATTGATATCTCAAGTATATGACGTCGAAATATTTATTTTGCTACATAATTGTGTGTTTTGATTGTGAGAAGGGCTGCGGATAGACATAAACTAAGTGAATTAATGCTAAAATAGCTACACCACTTGCAGCTAAATAACCACTTCCTATACCTACGCCACAGCGATTGGTATGAAACGAAAACATTCGGTTGTGTAGCAGGAGGAACTTTTTTCAGATGCCTATTTACTAAGAATCATTGAACAATATATTTAACCTAGCCTAACCTAACCTAGTATATTAGTGGACTATTTATGAATGTAAAAATATATTGTAACATTACCAAATTATTGAGATAAATACAGGTCTACCCACATACACAGGATTATGCCTACCAAGCATTCTACAACCTCCGAAAAGTTCAAAATATTTCCTCATACTGTATAATATAAAACATCATCACGCAAACTTGTAGATTGAGTCATATTGAAATATATGTGTCGATATAAATCCATATTACTCTAAATTATTGGTGAAACAGCACAATATAAAAGATCGTTTAGTGCCGAGGCAACGACAGGGGCTCAGTCAGGCCATAGCCTATATTTTGCGAAAAACTTCCTCATAGCTACTTATATAAGCTTCACACGCAAAACATAGCAACATTAACGTATAGATTGGGTCCTATTACACAAAGTTTGTCAATATCAATCCATATTATTCTACAGTTTAAGTGAGACCACTGTGGCCTACGCCACGGCGATTGGTATGAATCGAAAAAGTTCAAAATATAAATTTCCTCATATAAGCTTCAAATTTAAAAAAAATTACACTAACGTGTAGATTGAGTCATATTGCATTATAATTGTAGATGTAAATTCATATTGCTATACATTACAGTATAGGTGAAACGGACCAATATAGGCTAAGGTCGGACGTTGTTATTGTTGTGTCGGAGACTCACGCAGCCAGGACGCTTGGCGTGTGTGATAGAATTTGCCGGCGCTACTGACGGGAAACGGAGACTGGAGAATGACGAGAATTTGGCCCAGTGTGATGCCCGCTTAAGACAGACTAAATCAGGTCTCACCTAGGTGAAGTGGCCATTTAGTGGTCAACATATCCACCATTTGAGTGGCTAGTATTTTTTTTTTAGTCTGAATGAGTTACGAACTCGCAACACTAACATAGAGTTGGCTGCTGTCACACGTTTTTTTCATGTCTTTTCTCCTAGCTGTGGCTCATTACATTAAATTTTAACCCTCTGAGGATCGTTGACTTACTTTTTTGTTCTTTTTTCTAGCTTATTATTAGACTATTTTATTCAGATTAGGAAGGGTATATGGAAGTCAGAGGGTTGATTGAGATGGTCATTACCAATTTAATACTCCCAGATCCTTCATAAGCTGCAAAGAAATGTCTAATTATAGCCAAAAAATAAACTGCTAAAACGCGTCAAGAGCTTCAAGGGGTTAAAATGTCCTAGGTTAGTCCATTTTACAGTACTGTATGGCAAGTATTCTTGTGGGTGAATTGTCTTTTTTCAATAATAGTTCTATTTATTTTTATTAATTTTACTCCAACACCAAACACCTCCCAACAGGATTTGGATTACTGTAATCAAGTTTTATCAACTTGGGGACAAGTAAATTTTATGAGAGGGTAGTGCTTGTTTTTGTTTTTTTATATACTGTATATATATTATTTTATAGTTTCCTCGCTAAACCTCCATCAAAGTTAGAAAAACACCCCCTTTCAAGATAAACTTGTAAATTTTTCTGTAGAAGAATGTCCCGACTGAATGCCGGTTCCTTATAAAATTGGAGTCACGCTTTCGCTCGCCAGGAAAAAATCGACGACTAATGGGCACGAAAGGTCTTAATATTGACAACAAAATGAGGCGAAAGGTCTCAAAATCGCCAAACTAACGGAACAAACGTCTAAAAAATTCTAAACTAATATGTTAAACATGAGGGAAAAGGGGGTCCAGAAAAAGCAAGTACTACCCCCTTAAAATAATAAAAATAGACGTCTGGCAATAGATAGATTAACCCTTTCGGTACCAGTGAAGTATTTTACATTACATTCTACCTAATTTTAATTTTTTTTTTTGCAGTTTAAGAAAGATCTGTGGTAGTAAAATGGGTTAAGTGAGATAGTTCGAAGCCTGTTAATTGCTGGAGGCCCTTTTTTAAACTGAATAAAATCATCTTATAATAGCCAGAATTAAGTTTAAAGGACGTCACTGTACAGAAGGGGTTAAAGAATGGTAACAGTAGTAGATGAATGAGATTATTTCCTATCAACACATACATAGTACCGACATGTTGTAAATTAGGGTGAAATTCAAAATCAAACTGGCTTAAGTGATACTATAGTCTATTCGCTGTAAGTAGGTGAGAAATCGTGACCTAACCTCTAACTCAAAAACGACTACAGTAATCGAGCTAATATTTCTACCATTTGGGAAGAGTCGGTCAAGGAATTGATGTGGAAATTTACAACCACTTTGTTGTAGCCCTTTTTGAGTTACAGAGAATAGGTCATGATTTCTGGCCTACTTAAAGCGAATCGACTATAGAAGCTAGTACAGTACAATCGACTATAGAAGCTAGTACAGTACAATCAACTATAGAAGCTAGTACAGTACAATCAACTATAGAAGCTAGTACAGTACAATCAACTATAGAAGCTAGTACAGTACAATCGACTATAGAAGCTAGTACAGTACAATCAACTATAGAAGCTAGTACAGTACAATCAACTATAGAAGCTAGTACAGTACAATCGACTATAGAAGCTAGTACAGTACAATCAACTATAGAAGCTAGTACAGTACAATCGACTATAGAAGCTAGTACAGTACAATCGACTATAGAAGCTAGTACAGTACAATCGACTATAGAAGCTAGTACAGTACAATCAACTATAGAAGCTAGTACAGTACAATCGACTATAGAAGCTAGTACAGTACAATCAACTATAGAAGCTAGTACAGTACAATCAACTATAGAAGCTAGTACAGTACAATCGACTATAGAAGCTAGTACAGTACAATCGACTATAGAAGCTAGTACAGTAACTATAGAAGCTAGTACAGTACAATCGACTATAGAAGCTAGTACAGTACAATCGACTATAGAAGCTAGTACAGTACAATCGACTATAGAAGCTAGTACAGTACAATCAACTATAGAAGCTAGTACAGTACAATCAACTATAGAAGCTAGTACAGTACAATCAACTATAGAAGCTAGTACAGTACAATCGACTAGAAGCTAGTACAGTACAATCGACTATAGAAGCTAGTACAGTACAATCGACTATAGAAGCTAGTACAGTACAATCAAATACAGAGAATGAAGAGCCACACTCTAAATATGTCAATGATGAAAGGGTTGAGTTTTGTCTTCCACTGTTGATGTGAGGTGATTGGCTAAAATATATCAAATTAATATATGAAAAAGTTAGGTATTTCTCAGCCATGAGGTGGTGGATATTATCCTTGATTGTACACAAATTACTTGCACTGTGTAGAAATACAATAGGTGCAAATATACTGTATTGCTATGATGATTACCGTACATTACATTATATTGTGGAACACTGCCCCTTGAGTACTATGAAGGACTTCTTCATTCTATTCTGGCTATTATTAGACATTTTTTCAGTTTATGGTGGACCTGCGGAAGTCAAAGGCTTTACTAAAGTGCATACCACACTGGCTGTTTTCCATTCAGCTTGCTGACACCACAATCTCCTGACATGCCTTCAGCTGAAGGTAAAATATTGGTGAGTTTATAGACATTTGGGTTGAGGAAATTGGGCTTGGCAAAAGGTCTGTAGATCAAAGCAAGAGGCCTTACTTTGACCTTCCCCGATTATTAACAATAATAATGAAAGCGCTAACTGGCAGCCACAACATACGTGTTTGGCTATACTGTACATACATTACCACAACATACGTGTTTGGCTATACTGTACATACATTACCACAAAAGTACCTCTCTAACACTCACCTAAGCTATTTATTGTGTACTTTGGCATAACAAGCGTTGATTTTTGGGTAAACATGACATTAGCTACCACGGTCTCGCACTTTGATATTTGGACGAGGGAACTTGGGGGGAGTACTGAAGAACACTGTACCTATGTAATAGTTTCCCTCAGAACATAAGGTTAGCTCTCTTACTCAGCCAGAGTAGGAGAGCTTTCCCTTCATAAATGCTGAGGGACAGAGGACCTTGGGTGGGGCTTTGGTTTCCCGGGCATTTCCGCACCCTCCTCAGCTCCCTGCCTTGGAGTGGCTTCGGTCACCCGGGCTTTATTAGTGGTAAGCAAGGAGGGTTTTGTGAGGGCGCTCGTTTATGGCCTTGCTTGGGACCTTGGGGCTGTCTGTCCCCAGACAGCCTGGGGAACAGCAACAACAACAAAAACTCGGCCAGAGTGATATGCTCTCTAGTTTTTACCCCTCTACTTCCAAGATGTCGTTATTAGCCGACAAGTATTCAAAATGTCTAATGCTGGCAAAAATAAAATAAAAACGTCATCATGGCATGGAAAGATCTGAAAAAGTGATGTACCAGAAAAAGTTTGAACACTCTGGAATGAAACCAATAAAAAACTATACCTGGGTGATATACTGTACAAACTACTATTCTACACACATTGACCCATTCTGTACAAGCGACGCCCTTTTAATTATATTCTGTCAACAATTAGATGATATTATTAAGCTTAGGAATTACCTCCAACCAATAAAAGGCTTCAAACTATCTCAATTAATCTTTTTAGCTAGATTTTATTAAGCTTAGGAATGACCTCCAACTAATAAAAGGCTTCAAACTATCTCAATTAATCCTTTTAGCTGACACACATCCTTCCTAAGATGAATAAAGTCGCCTAATAGCTGCCGAAATACAATGTAAAGAATGCCACAAGTACAGAATGGGTTAACCCCTGCGATGATGGTATAATTTTCATTATATTCTGGTTAAAACCACAGTATATTTTATTGAAGCTTGGGAAGGACCTCTAGGTATCAAAGGTGTATGAACTAAAAAGTGTCACCACAATTTTCCCATCTAACCACTGCTTCTCGCTAAAGTCGGTATCACACGAGAGCTTTTATAGTCAACATTCGATGACAACAACAACAACAACATTCGATGATCAATATTTTTCAGGAAACATTTCTTGAATATTTTCACTGGGATCGGAAACTGGACTGATGATAGATTAACTTAGGTAACAGAAAAATATTAAATGTTTACCTTATCAGCTGCCAGTTAAGGATAAATGTTGAGTGAAAAAGCGCTTGTGTGATACCGGCTTAACTCTACTTAAAAAAAACTTTTGACACTTGTGCAGCTTCTTACCACACTAGATGAAATTGGCAACTGATGGCTTGAACAAAATGAACAACGGTGGCCTCGTTCTAAAGTGGTTAAAAATCCCAAACCATTAATGGCTTTCCTTTACTAAAGTCACTAAGGGTAGGACAAAATACATACATAGATACACTTTCACCCTCGGAATCCGGGAGGCCTCATATGAGGCAAAACAAAATATTGGCTGGAATCCGGGAGGCCTCATACGAGGCAAAATGCGCGGGTAAAAATCGCCGCTAAAATCGTCATAACACGGCAACCATGCGTCGTATCGATGTCATCTCAACAGCATTCTACAGACAACAAAAAGTTCTACAATTTGCAAAACAATTGACTGCTCTAGGTGGTTTTAATCAGTAGTTCCTGAATTATGAAGTTTGCCTGTACCAAAAGGGCCCCGGACTCAGCGATCGGGATCATATGAGGCCCCCCTGGATTTCGTGAGTTAAAGACTGAGTGATACATAAGAGGTATGGTTTCAGTTTGGTGTCCTAATGGTGGTGTCAAAGGAGGTTATTGTGGACACCTGGGGCAAGTCACCACAGTTCATTAAAACTTCAATTATGTGGTGATGACGCTGGTCTATCGGAGTTATCTCTGCCATACCCATAGCTTACTCTGACTGTTCCTTTCACTTATATATTTTCTAGATCTCAAGTGGCAGCGTCTCTTCCGTGGATTGACCTCTCTACTGCAAACCTAGAGGTTGGCAGACTGGGAACCAAAGCATCACATTTTCCCCTTTTCCCCTCAACTTTCCCTTCATAATTGTTAAGGGGCACAGGGCCCTAGCAGGGCCTTCGGGTTTCCACACCCTCCTCAGCCCATCTCCTGGGAGTGGCTTCGGTCACCTGGGTATTCTTAATGGTAAAGCAGGGAGGGTTCTGTGGGGGTGCTCAGTTATGGCCTTGGCCTTGCTTGGGACCTTGGGGCTGTTCGGTCAGACAGCCTGGAGATCAGCAACAACTTTAATAATAATTACTCATGATTTCTGTCTTTAGTAAAATTATGGCAACATATGAAGCCCTATTTTTCTAATTAATTACCGTATGAAAAGCTTGCAAAATAAACAAACAAAAACAGGGACGACACAAAGAACTAATCATATCCTGAATTATAGAGGTTTTAATAAACTGTCCTGAATTGACCACTGAGTTTCGTTCTATAAGGAAGTTGGAGTTGTAGGCATCGATATTTAGCAGAATTACCAGCTAAATAAGGTTGTAGTTCATTATAAATACATAAACTTCAATTCAACATACTCTTTATCCATCAGAAATCTACATTATTATTGCATTGTTGTTTACTATCGATGTCTACAGCTCCAACTTCCTTATACTGTAACCTGAAACTCGCAAGTGGTCAATTGCCCCAGGTGTTGATGGTGGCGTTCCTTGTACTGTACTATAAACCAGTACAGTATGGGATCGTGTTACAATTTCATGGATTTAAGGGGAGAGGGTTGATTTTTCTGGACCCCCTTCTCCCCACTGGTTTTCAGATTTTAAGACGTTTGTTCCATTAGTTTGGCGATTATATGATCTTTCGGCTAATATTTTGGCCAATATTATCGAAAAATATTTATCTTGAGGGTGTTTTTCTAAACTTGATGGAGGTCTAGGGAGGAAACTAAAATTATTTAAAAAAGATAAATAAATACACCCATCTCCCCCTAACTTGATGACTTCTTTCTTGATGGTTGCAGAGTTTGCAGTTGGCTCTTGGCTGTAGATCACTTGGTAGGTTTGGGGGTCTTGGTGGAAATTGGTTGTGGAGTTGAAAGGTTCAAATTTACACGGATAAATTTAACCGTTTTGATAACAGAGAAGAAAAAAAAGCGGAGAGGAAAAAAGCAGGTACCCCCCTTAATTGAGGTGAGATGATAATTAAGGTGGTGTGTGAAGTGGTGATAGCTCCAGAACTTGGGTTGGGTGTGAGAGGGGTCTGCCTTGTGTGGGCCAATCGGCTTTCTGCAGACTCACATTTTCTTATGTTGTTAACTGCCATAGTGTTGTTACACCAGGGCAGAGGCCGGCAGTGAAGAGTGCTTGGGTTTCTCCTTCTTCAAGAAAATTTTGATGCAACCATTGAAGTCTGCAGATACCAATACATAACTGCAAGTACAAATATATTCATTAAAATATAAAACTTGAAAAAAAATTCAAAAGTCACTGTTTAACCCTCGGAATTCGGGAGGCCTCATATGAGGCAAAAAAAAAAATTGACAGGAATCCGGGAGGCCTCATATGAGGCAAAATCGCTGCTAAAATTATCATAACACGGCAACCACGCGTCGCAGCGATGTTATCTCAACGGAATTCTACAGACAACAAAAAGTTCTACAATTTGGATTTTTTTTTACTGCTCTAGGTGGTCTCAATCAGTAGCTACTGAATTATGAAGTTTGCCTGTACCAAAAGGGCCCCGGACACAGCGATCGGGATCATATGAGGCCCCCCGGATTTTGTGGGTTAAATTAATATAGCAAACTCATTGAATTTCAACTATCGAATCGACAACATACTAAACAACATCTAAATGTGGAAAATGCATTTAAATTTATTGGAAATTAAACTTTGAAAATACCAAACTTATATTATTATAAAATTATTTTTAAGATCATTCTTAACCCTCTCCGACATATGACGCGATTTTGAGCCTATTGGGGATACTTTAAAGCCTTTTTTACCATCAGGGGTATTTAGACACCTTTAGTTTAGTTACTTCAACCTCTGCAGTTGTCTTTGAGTTAGCTGTGAGCAGAAAACTAATTTTGGAGGTAATTATAAGAGTGAGAGAACTCTATTTCTTATTGCTAATCTGGCAACCTCTGCGTCATAAATGCGTGAAAGGATTAACACCAATAACCCCCCAAATGAAATTAATGAAAACATGTGATTCTACCAGGATTCAAACCCAGGACACCACATACAGAAACACCCTAACCATTACACCACCAAGACCGTTAAAGGTTGAGTAGGCCTACATGGCTACGTTTCTTATCCTCAACACTGGTCTGGCAGCTTATGGAGTCAACGTTGTCAATATTTCGGTTACCTAAATTCATCTACCATCAGTCTAGTTTTCGATACCAGTGCAAAATATTCCAGAAATGTTGACTATAAAAGCTCTCGTGTGATACCGACTTTAAACAATGAACATTACATCATCAAGACAGTTAAGGGGACATGGGCCGGTTTTCTGGACCACTTTCTCCCTCATGTTTAGCCCCATTAGTTTTCAGATGTTTAGATGTTTGCCCCATTAGTTAGTCGATTATAAGACCTTTCGCCGTATTTCTACGTCAATATTTAGACCTTTCGTGCTATTTAGGTGTCAATTTTTTTCCCTGGCGAACGATAGTGAGCCTGTAATGTTGGAAGAACCGGCCTTTGGCCGGGAAATTTTTCTACCGAAAAATGTATAAATTAAACTAGAAGGGGGATCTAATGGATTTTTTTTTTTTTTAAATTTGATGGAGGTCTACGGAGGAAACTAGAAATAATAATGAATATTGTACATGCAAAAATCGCCCAAAAAGTGAACCATCCCCCCTTAAACACTAACCATTACACCATCAAGACAGTTAAAGGTTAAAACTGACCCTTTATTTGTGCCGCTATCTTTGTTCTGAGACTGTTGTTTATGGTGCGTATCTAGTGGATGATGTTGTTGTTGGGCCCCTGACTTATTGAGAAGTTCCTGTTGCTGTTCAATGAAGCTGAAGATGAGCTCCGGGTGCGGGGCAAACACCGCGCACGTCACCACCGCACTGTGAGCTGTAAGTAAACAAACATTGAGTTATACATACATACGGGTTTAAAGACCGCAACCGTCCACAGTGAATGTGGCTTCCATGATACAATCACAGTACTGCACACAGTGCACAGCAATCATAGCACGGTGGTTACAGTCTTTACTGCAGCACAGTACAACAAAGTCTTACCACAACTGCAGCTACATCCATGTGTCAGAGTCAAAATTGATGATAATCTTTCTGATCCTATGCCAATTAACTGTGGGGTCCCGCAGGGAAGCATCCTTGGTCCCTTACTCTTTCTCTGTTATGTGAACGACATGGAACTGAGTGTATCGTGTAAATTATTACTGTATGCTGACGACAGTGTGCATCTGGTTTCAGGAAAAGACCCAATAAGTATTGCCGCCTCACTTTCCAAAGAACTAGAATTGTGTAGTGATTGGCTAGTGGACAATAGACTATCTCTTCACCTGGGCAAGACAGAAGCCATCTTATGTGGAACAAAACACAAATTAAAAGACATTGAGGGCTTCTCGGTCAACTGTAATGATATTCCCATAACAACAGTGTCACAAGTGAAATATCTCGGACTAAAACTAGACTCGACTCTGTCAGGTGAAACAATCTTGGAATCGATCCTGAGTAAATGTAGAGCACGTATTAAATACCTGTATAGACAGGTGGGATGCTTGCCAGCGGCGACCAAAAAGACCCTATGCCAAGCGCTTGTTCAAGGTCATTTTGACTATTCTGTGTCATCCTGGTACTCTGCATCATCTAAATCAGCAAAGCACAAATTTCAGGTCATTCAAAATAAAATGGTTAGGTTCATACTGAACCTAGGACCCAGATCGCATATTGGCCAGGAACAACTTCAGTCACTTGGTATGCTCAATGTCTCTGACAGAGCCAAACAAATCAGACTCATAAATGCCTTCAAGATATTTTATGATAGGGCTCCAGAGTATTTAAAGAGTAATTTTGTTAAAGCAAATGAGAGGATTGGACACAACACAAGGAATAGGATGCATAATTTTACGGTCCCGAGAATCCAAGGACAGGGTAAGCTAACATTCTTCTTCACTGCAATCAAAGACTGGAACAACCTACCCCAGTCAGTCCGTGAAAAGAGAACACTGTATTCCTTCAGACGTAGCTTGAAGGAGCACTTGAACCGGAGCACCAAGCTTATGTCTACTACTAAATACGACATAAGAGATAGGCAAAACAAACTGAAATGATTACTGAAATATTTTGACCAGTCCAACTATAGAATGTAAGGTATCTTATTATAACCCCCTAGAAATACTTTCTCTAAAGTATCTACTTATTTTATCCTCCCTTTTTTCCCCAGCTAACCTAATCCCACAAGGACCCCAATGGAAATACGCCTAACGGCCTTATTGGGCTATCCTTAGTTGGAATTATGCAAACCTGGTACATGTCATATTTGTAACATATTATGTGGTACCAACACTGTAAAATGCTAACTGAATAAATATTATTATTATTATTATTATTATTATTATTATAATTATAACCCTATCAAGCTATACACACCAGATGATCAGTGTAGGGGTGCAGATACTTCTTGGACCGAGTGTACACTACAAGTTTTTACACTCCTGTTATGTTCTTATATTTAATTTTGTTTTATTTAATTAACCCTCCAGACCCGGTAGGGCTCTTGAACGCCCATAAAAATCACACCCGAGCTACCCGGAAGGGCTCTTAAAGACCCATGAGCTCAAAGCCTGTAAGCTTGGTGTGCGAGGCGTCGGTCCGACGCATGTAAACAACAGCCGGCTGGACCGACGCCCCGCATCTCCGGCCACAAGAAGGAGTGCGTCGCTTGTTCGTGTGTGCCTGTATGTTATTGTTAAGTATCGAAAAGTAGTGTAAAGTGGCTGTTTTTGCCATAAGTTATCTCCAATGAAATCATCATCACAACTGAACCAGTTGACTTAGAGAGCTCTACTTAACGCCATTCTACAGGTACGAAACACATCTACGCTTGGGGATGTGCGGGAATGCGGAAGCAGTCAGAATAACAAAGATACAGTAGCCTAGGCGTAGAAGTTTTCGGCCAAAACACCCGGGTTTCGGTATGGAATACATAGCCGGGGCTGGAGGGTTAAAGAGTTATTTCCACATACCGATTTTAATGAGTTCTTTTGTCTTTATATTGTCTCGTCCCAGTTTTGGTTTGTTTATTTTGCAAGATTTACATTTTATTTTACTGAAATAAATGAAATAACTCACCTTTAACACCTTCCCAATACACGTTCCTGTCTCTCCTTGCTCTTGAAAACTTGGAGTAGTCATGATGAGTTTTCCAGATATATATACACTGGTTCTCGCTTCCAGCAACAATGAACTTGCCATCATGACTGAAAAAATAGGTTACTGGTATAATAAGGAATCATGGGGTGAAATATAGGTTACTGGTATAATAAGGAATCATGGGGTGAAATATAGGTTACTGGTATAATAAGGAATCATGGGGTGAAATATAGGTTACTGGTATAATAAGGAATCATGGGGTGAAATATAGGTTACTGGTATAATAAGGAATCATGGGGTGAAATATAGGTTACTGGTATAATAAGGAATCATGGGGTGAAATATAGGTTACTGGTTCATTGTTTTGTGTTGTGTTATCTATATAGTCAGGCCTAATCCCCCACTTTTCCTATTTTTCCTTGGGGATGGTCGACTCAAGACAGAGCCAGAATAGGGACAACACAACAGAAGTCTAAAGGATTAAATATTCTACCAGGCGTAGAAAAAATAACGTATATGTTCTCACCTGAATCCTGCTCTGATCTGACTAGACATGTTGGAATATCCTTTGTACTTGCAAGAGAGGTTTAGATCTCTTAGGTCATACAGACGTATCCTGCTGTCACTACTGGTTATCAAAATCTGTAAAGATAAAAGAACATATTGCATTCATGATTTCTGTTGACTTATATTAAATGACTTTGTCTCACTGTTTTTATTTCATTTTAAACATCATTCTTAACACCAATAACCCCCCCAAATTATATTAATGAAACCATGTGGGGAAAAACAACAACAAACAACATATCTGATAAATTAAAATGTAAAACTTGCAAACTAAACAAACCAAAACTGGGACAAAGACAATATAAAGTCAAATTAACTTATCAAAATCGCTATGTGGAAACAACGCTTACTAAAATAAAATTTATGAAATAAAAGAACACAATCCACCACATAGGGTGTACAAGTACAGTACATTACTATATGAGTAAGTTAATCTGGTTCCCAAGCAAACTAATCGCACACATAACAACGCACTATCGTCACGTTCAAGGAATTAGTCAATTTGGAAAGTCTGGGACGTTCTGATAATTTTTTACTAAACTCTGCTTGAATAAAGAAACTACAATTAGTGTAAAAAAGGAATAGACCATCACTAACCTTGTCCTCTCCAGGTAATGGCTCGATTCCGGTGACTTTTCTTCCCTTAGCATTTTTGCGACGTGTAGAATGGACGTATATCTGAGTGAAGTACTTGAGTAAGTCAGTCTCATAGAAGATACACCGCCCGTCGTAGGTTCCAACCACCGTGAATTTGCCGTTCTGGAGGAAAATATGGAATTACTGTAAAATGTAAAACTTGCAAAACAAACAAACCAAAAAAGGAACCGCACAATATAAAGACAAAATAACTTAAATAAATCACTATGTGGAAATAATGTATTATTTCCACATAGTGATTTTGATAAGTTATTTTGTCTTTATATTGTGCAGTTCCTGTTTTGGTTTGTTTGTTTTGCAAGTTCTACATTTTAACTAATACTGTACAGTACTAAAATGTAAAACTTGCACATTAAAAAACCAAAACGAGGATAAGACAATATAAAGGCAAAAGAACTAATTAAAATCACTATGTGGAAAAAACCCTTAAGCAAAAAATAAAAGAACACAATCCACCACATAGGGTGTACATTACTACATGAGCAAGTTAATCTGTTTCCCAAGCAAACTAATCCCACATATAACAACGCACTATCGTCACGTTCAAGGAATTAGTCAATTTGGGAAGTCAAAGTCTGGTAAATTTTACTAAATTCTGTATGAATAAAGAAATACAATTTATGTAAACAAAATTTGTATTAAAGCAGATTTGCAACCTGAGAAGATATTAACAATAGTACAAAATACATACAGCACTCAGTAATGATAGTGCTATTGGGTAGGTACATGTAAGCATAGCATGAACAGTTGACCCCTATCAATTAACAGACACAATAATAAGCGATAGTACACCATGGACCAACCTGGCAGAAGTTAGCTGCAGTGATGAGGTTGGGTTGTCCACCTACTTCGTTCCACAGGACCACTCTCTTGTCCGGGATGCTCCATAACCTTATCTTACCATCGAGGGCTCCAGAGATAAAGTACCGGTCATCCTGGAGGACAAAAAAGGAACACGACTCACGACAGAGAAAGAATAGGGACATCACAACAGAAAACAATGAACAAACAAAAACAAAATACAAATTCACACACATCTAGGTCATTCAGGAGAAGACCCAAAGACCAGGGTCACCAAGGTCCCTCCAGCACTCCCCCGGCCCCCGACCACCCGGAGAGGTTCCGATCTCGGCAGGCAGACATGCAGCAGAGCGAAACCACAAGCCCACCCACCACACTTCCAGGCGGTGCGCCTGGTTCATATAAACCGTCTCCCCGGGCCAGGCGCCTGATGGACTATTATCTAGTCCAACTTGCGCCCGACCCCTTCTCCCAAATTACCACGTGTTCACTCATCTATTCACAAGCATTCTCCATTCATTCCTGTTTATTACCACTTTCCTTGCCTGATCTATAGCCATTCCTCTATCATCCAAAACTTGTCTTACACAGTCTCTCCATCTCAATGGGGGTCTTTCTGCCCTTCTATCTCCCCTTGTATCTGACTCACATATTCTTATTATTAAACAGCACTCACTAACGATAGTGCTATCGGGTAGGTACCTGTGAGCATGGCATGAACAAGTGAGAAAAGTAAAATTAATGATGGTGAAGGGGCTTAAACCTGTATAAAATATGATAATACCAAAATGAAAGAAGGGTACCTTTGGGTGGAAGGCAATGGCGGTGACAAAGTCCATGTGTTGGAAAATACAGAGACATTCCTTACGACTTATGTGCCACAGCCTCACCGTCTTGTCCATGGAAGAGGTCAACAGGAAATAATTCTGGGGGAAAAGAGATTGCACAAATGATATAATTTCCAAAGACTAAATCATCAACTATAGTCCGTTCATTCTAGGTTGGGCAGAAATCCTAACCTCTACAAGTGCTAGAGTAAATGAGCCATCAAATTCCACACATATTCCCTGGCTAAGTCTTCCTATTTGGTAGAAATATTAGCTCAATTACTCTAGTCCTTTTCGAGTTACAGTGGTTAGAGGTTACGATTTCTGCCTAACCTACGTAGAATCATCAACTAACTTTACTAAGGATGCTTACTAAAGTTATCATAGTTGGCTTTATTTCAGCTGAGGGTAAATTGAATCCCTTTGTTGCTGATTTCTCCATAGTTACTGGAAAAATATGAAACTACTATATCTCTGTATCCTAAAAATACCAAGTGTTCATAATTGACAATATATTTCACCACATTATCTTTGTAATATCTGAGTAAATAAGGAGAGGACATTGCAGTTTATTGTCAGCTGAAAATATAAAATAAACAGACTATATCTATCTATTATTTGAAAGTATGTATGTACAGTATATACCCAGGCACATACCCCATAGCTGGGGGTGGCCAACTCGAGACAGAGCTCGAACTGAAACAACATTCAAAGTTCCAATTCTTAGGGTCTGGGACCACTTTTGCGTTCTCTCGCCTCTTTCTCTGTCTCGTCTAGTAGGTGAATTTTAGAAGGGGAGGAGGATTGCTAGCCTCCCACCCCTGAAGTAGGAAAATTAGTACAGGAAAAGAGACAGACAGAAACTGCTAAGGTTGGGTAGATGATGCCACACCTCACTCAGGATAGGACCAGCCCTCACCCAATTTGAAAGGCAACTCATATTTTGCATGGGTATGTCATGGTCACCTAATGGTCACACGGTTCCCTATAATATCCCTATTAACTTCCCTACCCAAGATTCTTATTCAGGACCTCTTCTCAAGTCTTCCTTGGTTATAATTTATTATTCTATGTGATGTTTTTGTGTTTTATATATTTCATAATAATATTTTGCTAAATCTTCAATGCCATATTTCCACAATAATTTTGATAAGTTGTTTTGTCTTTATCTTGTGCGGTTCCTGTTTTGGTTTGTTTGTTTAGCAAGTTTTACAAGTTTTACATTTCAATCCATACATTTCCTTTCACAGTTTTATGATGCCTTGCTTTCTCATGGGAAGACCAATCTACAGGATGGCTATTAATTAAAATGTAAAACTAGCAAAGAACAAACAAACCAGAGTAAGAACTGTAACAAAAGAACTTATTCAAATCACTTGGCCTTGGTCGGCAACCTGTTTAGGGGAGTATACCTTATACAAATCTGTACTTCTACCTTAGAGTGAAGCAGGTTAGTGGATGAATTAGCCGCACACCACTGTAGAAAAATAGTGCTAAAAAATACATAAAAGGCCTCAAAATCGGACGGACCCTAAATTGAGTGGTCAATCCTGTAAGTCCTTCAGTAAACTGGCATGGGTTGTCCCTCTTACAGGGGATAGGTCCACTTGGGGCCATTTTGTGTATGGTCACTCCCATTAAGGGGAGTAAGGCATCCGGCAATAGATAAATAGATAGATAGATAGATAGATTTAGCAAAATAATATTATGAAATAAAAAACCACAAAACCACCAAATACTGTAGAATAAAATACCACATAATATCAAGCACGTTAGCCAAGAATATCAGCCGATAATACTTGAACCATGAATAGTTTTAAACTTTGAAGTATAATACGTGTTACTAACCTTGGACCAAGATATATCGAGCATGTCTGCCGAGTGACCAGTGTAGACACAGAACGGTTTGGGCATGAAGGGTGCAGATCCATCATCGTTGGGGTCCAGACAGCCCGGGTCCTCCCCAGATTGACCAGAGTGTTGGGAGACCAGGGACTCTTGGGAGGGGGTGGGGGAGACCTGCAACATAACAGTAACACCTTAGTATTATTTTTTATTAATTAAAATGTAAAACTTGCAAACTAAATTAAAATGTAAAACTTGCAAACTAAACAAACCAAAACCTGGACAAAGACAATATAAATGCAAAATAACTTTATCAAAATCGCTATGTGGAAACAACGCTTACTAAAATAAAATGTATGAAATAAATTAACAAACTAACACTGGGATGATATAAGATAAAGGTAAAATAACTAATCAAAATCGCTATGTGGAAATAACGCTTAATAAAATCAAATTTTGAAATAAAAGAACACAATCCACCACATAGGGTGTACATTACTACATGAGCAAGTTAATCTGTTTCCCAAGCAAACTAATCGCACATATAACAACGCACTATCGCCATGTTCAAGGAATTAGTCAATTTGGGAAGGTTCCGAATCCCGGTGGATCACATGCTTGCTTTCATTAATTTCTTTGGGAGGTGTTTGGTGTAGGAGTGAAATTAATAAAAATAGATTATTTGTTTCACTCCCAACACCAAACACCTCCCAATGAAATTAATGAAAGCATGTGATCTTTCTGGGATTCGAACCTGGGTTATCACATACAGATCTTTAACACTTTAACCATTACACCATCATGACAGTTAAAGGTTAAGTACATGACTACGATTTTTTATCCATTTGTCTATAACACAATCTTTTGTATTATTCTGTGTTGCTATTTTATACAGTACAGTATATCTCACGGAGGAGATGCAGAGATGGTGTGAAAAAAGCGTTGGAAGATAGAGAGATGACTGAAGAACAGGCAAGAGAAGTGGTCATGCATAGGAATGAATGAATGGAGAATAGAGTGCTGACTATACTATATAATAATATAAAACTTGCAAAATAAACAAACCACAACAAGGACAAGACAATATAAAGGCAAAAGAATTAATCAAAATCACTATGTGGAAACGCTTTAATTAAACTTTGAAATAAAAGAACACAAAACCACCACATACCTTAATATCTGCGTTACACTTGGTGCGAATGTCTAGGAAGTAAGTGAAGGCCTGTTTTAGTACCCAGACTCTGAGTACATGGTCCTGTCCTGCCGTGGCCAGTAGTCTACCACAACCGCTGAACTTCATACACCAGATGGGACCTGTGTGTTCACCTGGGATGTACAGTAGTATATTATTAGTAAAGTTGGTCCTCTGTTAATGTGGTATGTATTTATGTATATACTCAGGCACATACCCCACTGCTGGAGGTGGCCGACTCGAGACAGAGCCCGAACAGAAACCTGTTAAGTTCCAATTCTTAGAGTCAGGGACTTTCGCGTTCCATCGCCCGTTTCTCGTTAAGTAGGAGAATTTTACAAGGAGAGGAGGATTCCTAGCCTCCTGCTTGAGATAATATTATTTCAGCTATAAATGTATTCTTTGCATGGTTAATTTCCAGGCAGTGACCTAACTCTAAAATTAACCAAACAACAAACACACATTACCAGAGAATTTTCTTGAAATTAAAAAAAGTATTACATTTTAAAAGGCTTCAGGTACATTGATACCTTAAATGACAGACAAGCATACACATGTGAGCCTTGGTTATCCAAAGGCAGCACTCTTGGTTGTATAATAAGAGAAAATAACCCCAAACTGCAATACAGGTCTCCCTCACTATCCGATGCCCTGATTTATGATATTATTGTAGGTTTTTAGGTGTTTGGGTTTGGGCTGGTCCGGGAACGCAGCCCCATTTACCCCATTAATTTTAGGGTTTGCTATACGATTTTTCTATTTAAGATTGGGTTTTCAGGAAAGCAACTCAATCGTAAATCGAGGAAGACCTGTACAATATATACTAGGGAGCAGCCAGCCCCAGCACCATCTTATCACCTCTAGATAAGTTGGGACAGTACGGTTGACAGACTGGGTTAATACGGTTGGGACTGTACGATTGGGTTACATTCCTGAAAATCCGATCTTGAATAGACAAATCGTATAGCAAACCCTCAAATTAATGGGGTAAATGGGGCTGCGTTCTCGGACCAGCCAAAACTCAAACCCAAACACCTAAATACCTATAATAATAAGCCCTCTGTGGGGCCGCTAAATAGGTAGAATGCCCTCACATATACCACGATTACCACCAGGTGTAAGGGGAGCTAAAACTGTGGTCAGATATTGAATGTAAAACTTCCTTGTTACTTGTACTGCTAGCACAAGCGGGGTACAGTACAGTACATTTATTGATCTCGTATTTGTTGTTGTTGTCGTTCCCTAAGCTGCCTGGTCAAACAGCCCCGAGATCCTAAGGAAGGCCATGGCCATGATCAGGGTTTCCCACAGGGCTCTTAAGGAGTGCAGATTATGTTGTTGGCGTAAGTTATAGTATGAAATGCAGTCTTCTATGATGTGTTTAATGATATGGGGTGCTGTGTTACAACCCGGGCAGGTGTTGACGACGGAGTCATCCAGTCTCTTCTGATGGCTCAGAAGAGCTGGATGGTGCCCACATCTCAGTATGGCCAGGTGGACTCTGTCTTCGCGAGGAAGGGAGGATTCAGAAGAATGAATTTCAGGAAGTCGTGCCTGCAGCTGCATGTTGTCGTCGAGTGATTGGATGGAATGGCGAGAGATATGAGTATGGATGTGCTTCTGGAAGCTGGCTTTGGGATGGGCAGGGAGTGAGAGATGACAGTACAGTATTTGTGTGTGATATCGTTGGGTAAACCAGCACAAACACCAGCAAAGACAAACAGTTACCAAGGTAACTTCTAAGTCTCTGATTCCTATATGTCCTTCCTAAACCAAATATGTACACAATAATGTACTGTATGTATGTATGTATATACTAAGGCACAATACCCTATTAGCTGGGGGTGGCCGACTCGAGACAACGGAAACACATTTCAAGTTCCAATTCTTAAGGTCTGGGACCACTTTCGCGTTCCCTCGCCCCTTTGTCTCGTAAAGTAGGTGAATTTTACAAGGGGAGGAAGATTCCTATCCTCCCACCCCCGAAGTAGGAAAAGTAGTACAGGAAAAAGAGACAGACAGAAACGGCTAAGGTTGGGTAGAGGATGCCAAACCTCACTCTGGACAGAACCAGCCCTCACAATAATAAATACCTTAAACTTGAACTGAACTACCATACACACCTGCAACCTCTTGGACGTACATAAGGTTGTCAAACTCCACTGGTCCCTTGTGGCTGTGAGCAGTCTTAATCTGGGGAATATAAATTCATACTTATTATTCATATATACATGAGTTATTGAAATACAGTATATCATTGACAATCTTGATCATCAATTGTGTAGTTGTATTTTTTTTTTCCTTTTCCTTGACAGTCCTTGAGAGTCTCTGAAAGCCCCTGACTATTATTTGTTTCACGATGCTGTTAAAATACTCTCTCTTTATCTCTCTCTAGATTTCATACAAATTATCATTAAGATCTTCTGTGAACTATTGACTTTGGATGGGTCTACCTTAACAAAATGCATGTTATCAGGCATTATAAAAGTATTTTTTCACTCTCTTCTATCTTACAGAATTATTCTCTTTCTTTTCTTACTTTAACTTTGGCGTGGGCTGTGGCATGGTCGGTAGCGAGTATGACTGTTGATCAAAGGGTCGACAGTTCGATCCCATCCTGTGCCATTGGGGGACGTCAAGAGTTTTGACACCCAGGTCTAGCGAATCGTGGTAAATGTCCAATAAAGTCCCAATAAGAAGGGCCCGCCCGAGCCCTGTCAATCAAGGGAGTGTACGCCATAAAACACTGCATCACTTCCTTAACCCTTCCTACCCGGCTTACCTTAGGTAAGGACAGCTCGGAATAAGGGCCGCTACCCGGTCTGCCTTACCTAAGGCGGCAGCTTAATAGTCTAATTAAGCTTGGTCTGAACGCCGTGCGTACGACATATGTCAACAAACCCAAGCGTTTGCGTCACCGCACCTCCGAAAACAAGAAGGAGAAGACTCTTCAATGTTATTGTTCTGACATAAGACGAAATTAGTGTCTGAAAAGCCCCCATATTGGCAACATCTCTGCAATATTTGCTCCACTGAAATCGTCATCACAACTGAATCAGTTGACTTACAGAGCTCTACTCAACGCCAAAATACAGATTGAAAACCGCACTACGATTATAGATGAGTGGGAAAGTTCTAGCAGTGAAAATAAACATAAATACGGTAGCCTAGGCCTAGACGTTTTTCAGCCATTTCGCCCGGGTACGGGCGACCGTCCTTAGTTAAGACTGCCCGGGTAGGAAGGGTTAACCCCTCAGAACCGGCTATGTATTCCATAGCGAAACCCGGGGTTTTGGCCGAAAAACGTCTACGCCTAGGCTACCGTATCTTTGTTATTTTGACTGCTTCCGCATTCCCGCACATCCCCAAGCGTAGATGTGTTTCGTACCTGCAGAATGGCGTTAAGTAGAGCTTTCTAAGTTAACTGGTTCAGTTGTGATGACGATTTCCGTGGAGAAAACTTTGTGGCAAAATCAGCCACTTTACACTACTTTTGACTACAGTACTTAACAATAACATACAGGCACACACGAACAAGCGACGCTCTCCTTCTTGTGGTCGGAGATGCGCGGCATCGGTCCAGCCGGTTTTTGTTTACATGCGTCGGACGGACGCCTCGCACACCAAGCTTACAGGCTTTTAAGCTGCCGGAGCCTCAGCACCCTTCCGGGTTCCGCGGGGGTGTTTTTTATGGATGCCTCAGAGCCCAACCGGGCCTGAGGGGTTAAAGCCGGTATCACACGAGAGCTTTTATAGTCAACATTCGATGATCAACATTTTTCTGGCAACATTTCTGGACTATTTGGCACTGGTATCGGAAACTAGACTGATTATAGATGAATTTAGGCAACCAAAATATTTTATATGTTGAACACATAAGCTGCCAGACCAGTGTTGAGTGAAAATGCGCTTGTGTGATACCGGCTTAAGCCGGTATCACACTAGCACTTGGAATCATGGAATGTTGACTATAAAAGCTCTCGTGTGATACCGGCTATATTTTCTCTCTCTCGGGATTATTACCTTAACAAAGTGCATGGTGTCGTGTGCGGGTGCATCATCCTCAAAGATGTCCCTCTCCTCCCGGTGTCGGTGATGAGACACTTCCTGCGCCAGGGACCGCGCCTTGTTCACGGCACTCTCCATTTTGCGACCCAGGAACTTTTTAAGCTGAGATCTGTTGAGGAGTTGCTGGGCTTTGCTAAATGGAATAAAAGCTATATGTAAGATACTATAGTCTATTCGCTGTAAGTAGGCAAGAAATCATGACCTCTATACTCTGTAACTCAAAAGAGGCTAGAGCAAATGGGCTGTAATTGACCACACTTATTCCCCGACTGACCCTTCACAAACGGTAGAAGTATTAGCTCGATTACTCTAGCCGTTTCTGAGTAATAGGAGGTTTGTGGTCAACATTTTTGTCCTAACTATAATGGATGAACTATAGTACAGTACTAGCGAGCAGAATATTAAAGGTGAATTACATAAGCTGCATACCAAGTAAGATGTATATTTTGTATGCATCAAAACATATTAAGGATGCTCAGGTTTGTGTATAATAAAGTAAATTTATGTCAGTAAAGAAAACAAATATTCAACATTTATATATCTGGCGGCGTCTGGTAGTTGACTGTCTTGCAAATTTCGCGCCTTCCAGTATTGTGATGACGTGATAGATTCCGATAGTTGTCAGGCAACAGAAATTTACGTTTAACTTAACCCAATTTATTTTATATGTTAGGGGCAAATTTAAGGATATTCCCAATAATGGTTTATTACTAGAGCATTTAATGTTCTGCTGAATAACTTATCTCACTTTTTAATTTTTGTGTAATTCACCTACCTTTAAACAGATTCCAGGGATGCATAAACTAACCATATTTCAAATACACTTAACGCCATCTGGATTCATACCGAAGCCAAATTCAATTGGAAGTGTGAGAATTAATTGAACTTATTAACTCATTCTATGAATATTCTCACAATCACAAAGTACAAAAAATTTATTACGATCATTATTTTCTACATATATACACAAGGTTCAAAGCCTCTACATAATATTAAACTCCTTCAGCATGAGGACGCCTTATTACCTTTGATTCTGGCTAAAATTAAACAACTTTATGCAGATTAAGAAGGACCTATCGTACTCAAAGGGGTGAAAAAATGCAGGTCTGTGATTGTGGAGGGAGATGCACCAAGGGGTGGACCGAGGAAGACCTGGGATCGGACTATACGTGCCGATCTCAAATCCAAGAACTTGACAAGTGCAGCAGCCCTTAACAGTGTTGCCTGGAACGCCGCCATTAGGACAAGACACTGAAACTGCAAATACAGTATGTGTGGAACACTCAGTCTTAAAATTTTATGTATGTACATGTATGTATTGAGACCGTATTTACATCTTTGAGTCCTAGAGGTAGATTATAAGCTAAAGAAAATCATCCAATGGTAATAAGAATACCAAAAAAAAAAATGACGTCATCGTGCTGAAGGGGTTAAATACAAATGTGGCAATGCTGACCTATGAAATACAATTTTTTTTTTTTTTTTTTATCAGAGCAGCCTTGATCTAAAAGTGTCAAGTGTTATTGTGGTCGTAAAACATTCTATGGTTATTTTTGTATTACTGTATAGTAAATCCATCAACATTTAACTCCTTGTGACATATTATGTTCCAGTAAGTCCATGGAGGCGGGAGCCCGGTATCATTGCCACTGCACCACACAACTGTCAAAACCACACTGCTGGCCGTTAGAATTGTCGGAGGAACCTGGGGTTGCCACCAACCGACAGATCTTCATCTAACTTACCGGACTTACTGAGCTCCATATGACGCTCCATATGACGCGATCGCGTCATATGAGTTTTTGATCATAAGTTCCATATGACGCTATTGCGTCATATGAGTCGCAAGGAGTTAATATGTGAAGTTCTCAATATCTATGAGATTTAGATCGCATGAATGCAATTTCGCCTCATGTTATCTTTCATTTATGAACATTCTTGATAAATATATATAAGTTACAACATTTATAGATTCATACAATACAGTACACTGCAATAGTCATAAATTTCTACCAGGGTACCTTGACATAGTCTGTTTCATTTCATCTGACGGTAAATTGCAATCTCTTCATTTTGATTACTCCGTTATTATGCAGGTTTTGCAGCAAAATCGGTTGTGAATTATGAAAACTTGTCACTAATATGACGATATTATAATGATAATTTAATTTGACTTTATATTGTCCTTGTCCCAATTTTGGTTTGTTTAGTTTGCAAGTTTTACATTTTAATAAAGCAGAGACATAGTAGTTTCTTAATTTTCTGTTAGTTATCGAGAAATCAGTGGCTAAGGGATTCAATTTACAGTCAGATGAAATTAAAAAGGGTATACTTTGTATACAGCACTGAACATAAAAGGGTATACTTTGTATACAGCACTGAACATAAAAGGGTATACTTTGTATACAGCACTGAACATAAAAGGGTATACTTTGTATACAGCACTGAACATAAAAGGGTATACTTTGTATACAGCACTGAACATAAAAAGGTATACTTTGTATACAGCACTGAACATAAAAGGGTATACTTTGTATACAGCACTGAACATAAAAGGTGCAACTCACGTCTTCTTTTTAACAGATGAACTATCCCCGTCTGTTTGTTTCTTAACGGTCACGTCCACCACACTCTCCTCGTCTGACTCGGGACCGTCTACGTTGGAGTTGCTGGGGGGACAAAATATGGGTTAGTTAATGGGAAAGTGCCAGAGTACATACATACATACATACATACATACATACATACAGTACTACTTTATTGTGGGGTGATTGAAGTACAGTCTCATTCAATATACAGGTCTCCCTCGATATACGATTGGGTTATATTCCTGAAAACTCGATCTTAAATAGAAAAATCGTATAGCAAACCCTAAAATGAATGGGGTAAATGGGGATGCGCTCTGGGACCAGCCAAAACCCAGGCACAAACGCCTAAAAACCTAAAATAATATCGTAAATTAGGATATCGGATAGTGAGGGAGACCTGTATAGTAAAACCCCTCTCTTTCGGACTTCTCGCATCCGGATTACCAGCGCTTCCGGAATTAATTTTGGTTTTGGACTCAATTCCCTCTCTTCCATTTTCAGTCTGAAAGAGACATACTGTAATTCAATCTGGAAAATCCAGATTGAATTCTCTCTTTTTCAGATAAATACAATACAGTACAGTACTCTTTCTCTACAATACGAAAGAGAGGGAATACGCTTTGGATCATCCGGATTGAATTCTCTCTCTTTCGTATTGTAGTCCGAAAGGCCGAGAACAGTTCGGATTCTCAAGCTTCCGGAATTTTGCTCTTTCAGACTGGTAGTTCCCCCCAATTGCCGACTTGCGAGTTTCGTTCTATAAGGAAGTTGGAGCTGTAGACAACGATATTTAACAGAATTTACAGCTAAAATACGGTCGTAGTACATATATAAATACATAAAACACAATTCAACATACTATTTATCCATCAGAAACGTACATTATTATTGCATTTCTGTTTAATATCGATGTTCACGGCTCCAACTTCCTTATAGCCTGAAACTCGCAAGTGGTGAATTGGTCCGAAAGAAAGGGGTTTTACTGTACATACATTAAAGACTATGATCTACACGTGAGTAGGTCAGTCTCTTTTGTTCACCTAAGGGCGGCATTCCAGAAAGCCCGGTCTTTGGCATAACAAATTTTGGTGGAAAATGTGTGAAGACAGAGAAAAACATGATAATCTGACAATCCTGACGAACAAAAATATAATAATAACATAGATACAGTTTGAGGTAAATGTTGGTCTGCGACAGGATTGTGTAATGTCACCGTGGTTGTTTAATGTATATATGGATGGTGTGGTGAGGGAGGAGAAAATGAGAACTAGGATTGAGTTTAGTAGGAAAGAATGGTAGAGATTGGGAGTTGAATCAGTTGCCGTTTGCTGATGACACAGCGTTGGTGGCAGATTCTGAGGAGAAACTGCAGCGAGTAGTTGTTGTTGTTGTTGTTGTTCCCCAAGCTGCCTGGCCGAACAGCCCCAAGGCCCCGAGCAAGGCCAAGGCCATAACCGAGTGCCCCCACAGAACCCTCCCCGCCAACCACAATAAAGCCTGGGTGACCGAAGCCACTCCATGGCGGGGAGCTGAGGAGGGCGCGGAAACGCCCGGGAAACCAAAGCCCCACCCAGGGCCCTGTGTCCCTCAGCAATTATGAAGAGAAAGTTGAGGGGCAAAGGAAAAAGGCAAAGGAAAAAGCGAGTAGTTAAAGAGTTTGGTGTGGTATGTGGGAGGAGGAAGCTGAGGGAGAACGTCAATAAAAGTAAAGTAATGGTGTGTAGTAGGGTGAATCTAAATGTGTGGCTAGATGGGATTATACTGGAACAAGTAGTGTTTTAAATATCTGGGAGGAATGATAAGCAAGGACACAGGTGTGGAAATGGAGGTTAAAAAAAAAAAAAAAAAAAAAAAAAAAAAAAAAAAAAAAAAAAAAAGGAGTATGTGAAGAAAAGAAAGTTTTTGGAGCAATGGGAAGTACAGTACAGTATGTGGAAGGTGAGAAATCTCGGAATGAAAGCTAAAAGTACAATGTATCAAGGGATAGTTGTACCAACAATGATGTATGGGGCTGAAACATGGGGTCTGAAGGCAAAAGAGAGAAGAAAGCTAGATGTGATGGAGATGAGCTGCTTGAGGAGTATGTGTGGAGTGACTCGTAGAGACAGATTGCGGAATGCAGATGTGCGTAGGAGAGTGGGGCAGCAGGAACATATGTCGGTCAGAGTGGACAGAAGGGTGCTGTGCTGGTATGGACATGTTGAGCGAATGGGAGATGAAAGGCTTACAAAGAGAGCATATGAGTCAGATACAAGGGGAGGTAGAGGGGTAGGAAGACCTCCATTGAGATTGAGAGATTGTGTACTACAAGCGTTGGAAGATAGAGAGATGACTGTAGAACTTTCTCTAATGTAATAAAACGTGGCACTAATGCAAAGTTTATAACTTGAATACAGGAAAACACAGCTCATGACGTGTTTATCACTGCTTGGGTAATAAAATAGGATATTCTAAGAACCTTTCATTAAAATATAAATGTACACTACTGCTCAGATTACATTATCCTAAAGGTTCAAAGTGACAGACGTCAGCTTTAGTACACAGCCTTCCTCAAAACTGTTTGTGCAGATGTTTGGTAATAATCTGCCTTACATTGCTTGGACTCTCTATTTGTTCAACTGCACCACAAACTCCAGTAAACCTTCCTCTGTCATGCAGATGCTGGAGAAACACTATAAAACACTTAAGAATTTAAACACCTGTTTGTGCATCTCTTGTATACAGCAACAGCACCACTAGAACATCCATTGCAGAGCCCATAAATAAATATCATATTTCCATATTTTTTCATTCGAGTAAGTAAATCACATTTTCTTGCAGTTTAAGTCTTTCAAATGGTGGTAATAAAATAAATCATGGTGCCTCTCCATACCCATACAAGTTGTAGCGGGAACTGACTGACTGAACGACACTGTAGACACAGAGTGGACAACTCATACATTGGTGCCACGCTTCATTACATTAGAGAAGGTGTAACAGATAATTACATGACCACAAGGCTTCATATTATCCTAATTGACAAATCCATATAATAATAGTTTAGAAACATTCTACTTTTCAAAGATATCATGGCAAAACCAAATATATAAGTAAACTTTCTCACATCGGCACCATCGTAGCCTCCTCCTTCACTCCCTCCCAACACCACCTTCTCACTGGCTAACCGTCAAATTTAAATAACTGATTACCAAACACTGATGCAGAAAAAACAATATGCGTATAGATTTTTTTTTACTTAGAATTGCATAATCTTTCATTTCCACATAGTGATTTTGATTAGTTGTTTTGTCTTTTTACTGTGTTCGTATAAGTTTTGGTTTGTTTATTTTGCAAGTTTTACATTATAATTCCTGAAAGTATTTGTCATAACCCGCGTGACACCCTGTATATGCCGTTGGTGGTACTGCATGGGTTAATATACCATTATAGAATTATTTCCCGGTAGAGCGTCTTTCTGCACATTACGGCTATACCCTGTTCCAAATTGGTAGTCCAGAAATTGTGAACCCTAACCTCTCTAACTTAAAAAGGGCTGGAGCAAATGGGCCATCATTTTTCACACCTATTCCCTGGTTGACCCTTCCGAAATGGTAGAAATAATAGCTTCAGTACTCTAGTCATTTAGGTTAATGTTCAAGAGTTTGGGCCGACTTATTTGGATTTTTTTTTTTTTTTTTTTTAATGAATAGTTTAACCAGACCACTGGACTTATTTGGAACATGGTATAGTAGTTAATATTTTTAATGAGTTTGTTATATTAATTTGAACAGTAACTTTTAAATTAGTTTTCAAGTTAATATTTTAATTAATACAGTACTGTACCATATATTACTGTGTGTCTAACCACAGTTATCTCAAGTGCACAATACATTACACTATACTGTACTATGTTTCTTTTCAACTGACGGTAAATTGAAACGTTCCCATCAAGATTGCTCAGTTATTTTGAAGATTTTTGTAGAGAAATATGGTGCTAATTATATAAACTTTGTCTTAATATGATGCAGAGAAGTACAGTACTAGTTTCATATTTCTCCACTAAGTATCGAGAAATTAGCTGCTAAGGGATTCAATTTATCGTCAGCCGAGAAGAAACAGAGTATACATTCACAAGTTATACCATCACTCATTTCGGTTCGATGGTACAGTCGGAAATTTCGGTTTGATGGTACAGTCGGATGATATAGTCTCAAGCCCACTCATAATTTTCTTGGATTTCATCTGTTTCTAATTATGGAATTACATCTCTAGAAATGAATTTATGAATATAATTGTCTATACATCAACTACAAAACTATAAGTAACTGTACTATAAATTGACAAGCAAGTTCTATTCAAAAATCATTCCAGATAGTTATAATTGCATAAAGAAAAATATAGGGGGTCCACGAATTCTTATGAGTGGGCTAGAGACTATTCCATCCGAGTGTACAGTCGCGCTAATAAGTCATGTCCCGGCTGTCATTACGTTTGGCTTGCTCTGTGCTGTATTAATGTCTGTCAGATGTTGAACAGGGTGGTTAGGTGTAGGAACATGTTTGTCTATTTCACTCGATATGAAGAAATGAAGCTTAGATATTGCCGATACCAATTATTGATAAAAACATACTTGGTGCCGAGACATCACTTATTAGCGCGACTGTACAACAGTGGGTAATACAAATAATACTGACATACAAACTTGTGATCAAAGAACTCATGTAAAATTCATTACTCACCAATAACCTCTACTTTACAAACATCAAGCATAACCCAACACTATTCAAAAAGCCTCCAAACCAATTCTCAACACACTATAAAATACAATACCTTGTACAGTCGTGCTAATAAGTCATGTCCCAGCTGTCATTATGTTTGGCTTGCTCTGTGCTGTATTAATGTCTGTCAGATGTTGAATAGGGTGGGTAAGTGTAGGAACATGTTTGTATATTTCACTCGGTATGAAGAAATGAAGCTTAGATATTACTGATAGTAATTATTGATCAAAACATTCTTGGTGCCGAGACATCACTTATTAGCGCGATTGTACCAAAGAACATAGAGGTCCCTGTGTCTAAGCTAGTGTGATGTTTGATACCACTGAAAAATAAGCATGTGGCCTAAACTTCAATACTCTAGAAAGTAACAAGTGGTTTATTCACTAGAACTATAGTCCATTCATTAGAAGTAGGCCAGCAATCTTGACCTCTAACCTCTGTAACTCAAAAAGGGCTAGAGCAAATGGGCTGTAAATGTCCACACCTATTCCCTGGCAGACTCTTCTCAAAGGCTAGATATATCAGCTCGATTACTGTAGTCATTTCTTAGTTATAGATTTTAGTGATTAGAATTTTGGCCTTAATATAATGAATAGACTATAGGCCACAAATCTTCAACTCCAACTTCTTCAAACTCAAAAAGACCTAGAGCAAATGGGCTGTACATTTCCACGCCTATTTCCTGGTTGACTCTTCCAGGCCGGTAGAAATATCAGCTCGATTGTTCTAGTTCTTAAAACTGAAAATGAGCTAGAGCAAATGGGCTGTAAATATCCACACCAATTTCCTGGTTGGCTTTTCCCGACCGGTATAAATTAAGGAACACCCCGTTCTTAACATTAATCATCCATTACACCAATGCACTTGAATAAATTAATGAAAGCATATGGTCCTCCCGGGATTCAAACTCGGGACACCACACCCAGAACATAAGCATCTAAACCATTACACCACCAATACAGCTCAATTGTTCTAGACCTTTATCAGTTACAGGAGGTTAGCGGTGGAGATTTACGGCTTGGTTCTACTGAATATACTATAGTTCATCCACCAGACAACATTAGCAGCAGGATATACATGTATGGACTCTGTTCCTTTCCATCGGACGGTAAATTTCCATGTCTTCCTGTGTATGCGTTTTTTTTTTTTTTTTTGACCTATTATGAAGATTTTGTAGTGAAATACAGTACAGGTATAATGTTAAAAGTGAAAGACTGGACGTGACGATACTGTGTTGTTATAATATGTGCGATTAGTTTACTTGGCAAACAGATTAACTTGCTTATGTAGTGATATACAACTTATGTGGTGGTTTGGTGGTTTTTTATTTCATAATTTCATTTGATAAAAGCGTTATTTCCACATAACGATTTTGATAAGGTCTTTTGCCTTTATATTGTGTCGTCCCTGTTTTGGTTTGTTTATTTTGCAAGTTATACATTATAATATTATTACTATGATGAAGATATAGTAGTTTCACATTTTTCCACTAGTTATCGAGAAATAAGTTGTTAAGGGATTCAATTTACCGTCGGCTGAAATGAAACCAACTTTGGTTTGTTTAGTTTGCAAGTTTTACATTTTAATTAGTATGTTTGAAAGAAGTACCGTACCATACCAGAAAGCAGTCGAGTGTATAAACTAGTACGGTAGCGCAAATAAGTCATGTCTCGGCTGGCATTACGTTTGGCTCGCTCTGTGCTGTGTTCATGTCTGTCAGATGTTGAATAGGGTAGGTAAGTGTAGGAACATGTTTGTATGTCTCACTCGAAGCGAATCAATCAAGTTTTAGTTATTGCTGATACCAATTATTGATCAAAATATACTTGGTGCCCAGACATCACTTATTTGGCCGACTGTACAATGAGTGTAGGACAGCAGAGTAATAGATCAGTAAAATACAATCAAAATACCAAGTACTGTACTATGATATAATATTGTCAAAATAATGTAAATAAAAATTATATAGTAATAATTATATAAACAAATAAAAAATAGTGTATAATACAAAATTAGAGTTGTACTGTATATTGTAGAGAATGACTTTAATAATACCCAAAAAAGTTGATAACCCACATAGTTAGGCATCTATCTATCTATCTATTGCCTGACGCCGTGATCCCCGAAGGGGTGACCACGAACGAAACGCCCCCATACACCTCTGTCCCCAGTCAGTCAATGCCCCTCCTCCTAACCAGCACTGCCTTCATCCATATACTTCTTCACTCCATCCTTCCACCTCTCTTTCGGTTTACCTCTCCCTCTCTGTCCTTCCACCTCACTCTCGTACACTCTCTTAGTCATTCTCTCGCTTCCCATACGTTCCATATGGCAGAACCATCTCAAGGTATTCCTTTTCACACTTTCCAGCACATCTACATCCACACCACACTTCCCTCTTACTTCCTCATTCGTCTGTTTATTCCTCCATAATAACTCCGCATGTACTTCTTAACTCATTTCCACCCCTCTCACTCTTGGTCTGAGTTTCTCCACCAACGTCCATGCTTCGCTTCCGTAAGTCAGTGTCGGGATGACCACACTGTCATGCAAGGACTTCTTCACTTCCATACTGACCACCCTATTTCTTGTTACTGCTTTCAGTGTTCCTACAACCCTCTTCTCCTGTTGCACCTCTCACGCACTTCTTCATCCATACTCCCATCTTTACTCAGCACACTGCCCAGATACTTAAATGAGCTGACAATCTCCATAGCCTGACCGTTCAACTTCACCTCACACTCTGTGGCTTCACCCCTTTCGAAGACCATAACCTTGCTAGTTAGGCATACTAAAAGTAATATTTGAGACAAAGTGAGTCAATTAAGGGGGGGTAGTTGCAGGCATGACCTCCCGAAATCCATCCTTCTGAATCCTCCCTTCCTCGCGAGGACAGAGTCCACCTGGCCAGGCTGAGATGTGGGCACCATCCAGCTCTTCTGAGCAATCAGGAGAGATTGGATATCTCCGTCATCGACACCTGCCCGGGATGCTACAAGGCACCCCATACTATTAAAAACATCATAGAAGACTGCATTCTACACAATCACTTACGCCAACAACATTACACTCCTTGAGAGCTCTGTGGGAAAGCCAAATCGTGGCCATGGCCTTCCTTAGGGACTCGAGGCTGTTCAGCCAGGCAGCCTAGGGAACGACAACAACAACAATAACAACAACCACCTCTCAGCTCCCCGCCATGGAGTGGCTTCGGTCACCCAGGCTTTATTGGGGTCGGCAGGGAGGGTTCTGTGGGGGCGCTCGCTTATGGCCTTGGGGCTGTTCGGCCAGGCAGCTTGGGGAACAACAACAACAACAACAACAACAACAATAAGGGACTGCAGATGTTACCTATAGCTGTTACTCCTCCAATATCGCTTTGCTTTTAAATTTAATATTATATACTTAATAATTAAAATAGGGTTCTAGGTCACCAAACAGCAGAATGAAACATTCATATTACAAAATATACACTCTTTGATTGGGAATTAACGTTAACGCTACTATTATGTACTTAACTATTTGATTGGGAATTAACGTTAACGCTACTATTATGTACTTAACTATTTGATTGGGAATTAACGTTAACGCTACTATTATGTACTTAACTATTTGATTGGGAATTAACGTTAACGCTACTATTATGTACTTAACTATTTGATTGGGAATTAACGTTAACGCTACTATTATGTACTTAACTATTTGATTGGGAATTAACGTTAACGCTACTATTATGTACTTAACTATTTGATTGGGAATTAACGTTAACGCTATTATTATGTACTTAACTATTTGATTGGGAATTAACGTTAACGCTACTATTATGTACTTAACTATTTGATTGGGAATTAACGTTAACGCTATTATTATGTACTTAACTATTTGATTGGGAATTAACGTTAACGCTACTATTATGTACTTAACTATTTGATTGGGAATTAACGTTAACGCTATTATTATGTACTTAACTATTTGATTGGGAATTAACGTTAACGCTATTATTATGTACTTAACTATTTGATTGGGAATTAACGTTAACGCTACTATTATGTACTTAACTATTTGATTGGGAATTAACGTTAACGCTACTATTATGTACTTAACTATTTGATTGGGAATTAACGTTAACGCTATTATTATGTACTTAACTATTTGATTGGGAATTAACGTTAACGCTACTATTATGTACTTAACTATTTGATTGGGAATTAACGTTAACGCTACTATTATGTACTTAACTATTTGATTGGGAATTAACGTTAACGCTATTATTATGTACTTAACTATTTGATTGGGAATTAACGTTAACGCTACTATTATGTACTTAACTATTTGATTGGGAATTAACGTTAACGCTACTATTATGTACTTAACTATTTGATTGGGAATTAACGTTAACGCTACTATTATGTACTTAACTATTTGATTGGGAATTAACGTTAACGCTACTATTATGTACTTAACTATTTTAGTTGACTGACTTGTGGACTAAAGCAACTCTTTAAGTAATTGGGTTATGATGAAAGTAATACTATTGTTTTATATTAATACTTACGAGTTCTTTCATTTTCTTTTAATTAAGCTTACATTGCTTAACGGTGCTTAGTACGGTGATGCTATTGTCTCTTATTAGTAATATCGCCTTAGACTAACATGGCTGTTGTAATGTTACTTCTAGTGATTTCCTAAGCTGAAGATAATTCTTTTAGCTTCAAAATATTATTTTGCTTTTCATATTATTTGAGCGAGACCTGAACCGAATCTATGAAGCGATCCTGTAACTTAATTTACTCATAATCAAACCTCAATGTTACGTGGTTAAGAAATACATTTAACTAATTATTAAATATATATCTAACTTTTTATGTGACTTTGATATTAATCCTGATGATAATATTAATATAATACTATTAACGTAAGACAAGAACCAAGAATAATAACTACATTAAATATAAATAAAAGGACATATAAGAAAACTATCTATTCATTTCAAAAAGGGTAAGAGACAGAAATATTCTTACTTTAATATTTATCTTTCAAGACTTTTTATAGAATTAATAGTCCTTCTTTAGATATAACTTATTCGGTTCATAACCAAAGCCTACTAAGCTGCGGTTAAATAATAATTCTTTATAAATACTACATGACTTTAATTAGTTACCAGTATTTTTCCATAATTAAAGAGTATCGGTCTATAAAGGATACCAAGTCCTAAGATCCAAAGGAAAGGAAGCAACAACAGAAAATTATTTTATTAGATTTTACTTTTGTTTTGCCTTCAGCTGACTGATACCTTAATATATATCTCTGTGCTATCTAGATTCATCAAGTTAACCACTTGAGGATCAAGATACGTAACAGAAGAGTTGGGAGGATTGACCTCCCAATCTACCAAGATTGGAAGCCAAAGCATCACATTTTTCCCTTGCCCCTCAACTTTCTCTTCATAATTGCTGAGGGGCACAGGGCCCTGGGTGGGGCTTTGGTTTCCCGGGCGTTTCCGCACCCTCCTCAGCTCCCCGCCATGGAGTGGCTTCGGTCACCCAGGCTTTATTGTGGTCGGCAGGGAGGGTTCTGTGGGGGCGCTCGGTTATGGCCTTGGAATTGCTCGGGGCCTTGGGGCTGTTCGGCCAGGCAGCTTGGGGAACAACAACAACAAAATATACATTTCTTGTCCTACAAGTCTATCTATCTATCTATCTATATGCTCAGGCACATACCCCATTTTTTTTATTTATATATTTTTTGTTTAGCTGGGGGTGGCCGACTCGAGGCAGAGCCTAAAAATAGTGAGAACAAGTGTTTATAGCGTAAAAATTTAGAAACGGGAAATAAAGTATGCAGTGTACTAATGATATAAAAATCTAAAGCAAGAGCACCAACTTAAAATAGACTGGGTTGTAGAGCATAATATAGTGAGGGTAGAATACTGTGAGAGAAACAGTTCTAAGATATGTGGTGTCAACTGTACGAGGAGAGGATAGGATGTCAAACCAGGGCCATGTTGTTTTGGGATTGAATATGAGAAAAAATTATTATATTTTTTTACCAACCAACTTTACTTCTAAACTCAATTAATGAAATCAACAAATACATGTGGCACTCCAAGGATTCGAAACTAGGATACTCACATCGAAATTCCGCGCATTTATGCATTACGCTATCAAAACAGTTAAAGAATTATGCACAAGCCTACGATTTATTATGCAGTTTCGAATCCTGCATATTAATCTGAGCATATACATACATTCCAACTGTGCTATGGTAGCCTAATGTATAGAAGAATGGAAGGAGTAATTAATGGGACACTTAACCCTAGGGAAAGCCTCGCTATAAATTGCTCCTGAACCAGAATGAATTATTATATTTTTTCACCAACCAACTTTATTTCTAAACTCAATTAATGACATATAGGAAAAATGACATGAAGTAGCATTGCTTTGCCTATTTTATCACTTCCAAGCACATAATACAAACTGTGAAGTATAAATGACATGAAGTAGCATTGCTTTGCCTATTTTATCACTTCCAAGCACATAATACAAACTGTGAAGTATAAATGACATGAAGTAGCATTGCTTTGCCTATTTTATCACTTCCAAGCACATAATACAAACTGTGAAGTATAAATGACATGAAGTAGCATTGCTTTGCCTATTTTATCACTTCCAAGCACATAATACAAACTGTGAAGTATAAATGACATGAAGTAGCATTGCTTTGCCTATTTTATCACTTCCAAGCACATAATACAAACTGTGAAGTATAAATGACATGAAGTAGCATTGCTTTGCCTATTTTATCACTTCCAAGCACATAATACAAACTGTGAAGTATAAATGACATGAAGTAGCATTGCTTTGCCTATTTTATCACTTCCAAGCACATAATACAAACTGTGAAGTATAAATGACATGAAGTAGCATTGCTTTGCCTATTTTATCACTTCCAAGCACATAATACAAACTGTGAAGTATAAATGACATGAAGTAGCATTGCTTTGCCTATTTTATCACTTCCAAGCACATAATACAAACTGTGAAGTATAAATGACATGAAGTAGCATTGCTTTGCCTATTTTATCACTTCCAAGCACATAATACAAACTGTGAAGTATAAATGACATGAAGTAGCATTGTTTTGCCTATTTTATCACTTCCAAGTACATAATACAAACTGTGAAGTATAAATGACATGAAGTAGCATTGTTTTGCCTATTTTATCACTTCCAAGCACATAATACAAACTGTGAAGTATAAATGACATGAAGTAGCATTGTTTTGCCTATTTTATCACTTCCAAGCACATAATACAAACTGTGAAGTATAAATTTATCTCTGTATATTTATACCCTGTATAGCTTCATCTGACGGTAAATTGCAAAGTTCCCATCGAGACTTCTCAGTTATTTTGAAGATTTTGTAGTGAAATAGGGTGCTAATTATACAAAATTGGTCTTAATATTATGCAGACATATGGTGGTTTCATATTTTGCCATTAGTTTTAGAAAAATTAGGTGCTAAAGGATTCAATTTACCGTCAGATGAAATGAAACCGAGTATAGTATTGAAGCCTGAAAAGGAAGGAATAGGTTTTTGGTTTGATGACACCCTGGGAGAGGATAAAGCCAGTATCACACGAGAGCTTTTATACTCAACATTCGATAATCAAAAATTTTCTGGTAACATTTCTGGAATATTTTGCACTGGTATCGGAAACTAGGCTGATAATAGATGAATTTGGGTAAACGAAAAAGTATAAATACAGTATTGACCTCATAAGCTGCCAGACCAGTGTTGAGGATAAATGTTAAGGGAAAAAGCGCTCGTGTGATACCGGCTTAAAGCAGAGTGTAGAACCAAAGCCCAGTCCAGTCTATTTAGTCTTTATTATTGTATATGTTTGATAAGTTCTTTTGTCTTTACATTGGGTCGTCCCTGTTGGTTTGTTGGTTTTACAAGTTTTACATTATCATTGTACAGTACGGTATATGTAAGGATAAAATTATGGTCTATGCTTCAAATTATGTCTTTGGAAGTGATATGTAAGGATAAAAGTATGGTTTATACTTCAAATTATGTCTTTGGAAGTGATAAAATGGCCACAACAATGCTATTTCATGTACATTTTCTTATATTGGAAGTGATAAAACAGCCAAAACAATTTCATGTACATTTTCTTGTATTGGAAGTGATAGAATAGCCAAAACAATGCTATTTCATGTTAATTATCTTGTATTGGAAGTGATACAATGGCCAAGGCAGTGCTATATCACGTTAATTTTCTTGTATTTTTGATAAGTTCTTTTGCATTTATATTGTCACGTTCTAGTTTTGGTTTGTTTATTTTTGCAAGTTTTACATTTTAATTCCTTCTCCTACTCATTGAAGGCTTCAGACAAAATAGTTCCGATTTGACACCCCAGGATAAATGTATATGTTACTGTTTACCATGAACTGCTGCGACTGAGGGCCCGGAGGCAGTTGTCCATGGCGGTCATTGAGCGGCTGGGCGATGTTGTACGCCCTCTAGTGACGTGGGAGAACAACGTATGGGAAACACTATTCTTATCTCATTATATGCTACAGTACATAGTTAGTCATTACAATACGCCCTCTAGTGACGTGGGAGAATAAGGTATGGGAGACACTATTCTCATCTTATATAGGCTACATAGTTATAGGTAGTGCCAATAGACTTGACAATAATATTGACCCCTTAACCCTTACTGTACCAGCAACGGTATACAGCCGTCAGTAAACAAGTCACTCGTTAGTACCAGTGACGGAAGATAGCAGTCAGTAATATGCGGTCCTTGTAACTTATCGTATCGGGCGGTACCTGGTGCCATGACCTGTACGCACTGCTTTGAGGCTTTGGCAACACTTATCAGCTAATATCCAAGCTCCCACAGCCTAGCTGGCTCAGTATTCCTCCAACTTTTGAGGTGGAAGGGTGTTCTCGCTCGACTCTGAAGCCATTTTGGCCACATTGCCTGGTACTGGAGGGTACATTTACGGTAATACCCTCTGGTACAGTAGGGGTTAACTTCTCATAACTCCAAAGGGCCTAAAGCAAACTGGCTGTAAATGTCCACACCTATATCCTGTTGGGCTATTCCCAAATGATAGAAATGTCAGCTAGATTGCTTTCATTCATTTTTGTGATACAAGAAGTTAAGGGGTCAAGATTATTGTCAAGTTCGTTGGCGCTACCTATAGTCATTACATAATAACGTATGCGAGACACTATTCTCATCTCATATAGGCTACATAGTTAGTCATTACAGAGTTAGTTAGTTAAAATAGGAATTCAAAGGCCATCAACCCTAATGGATTATTAAGCCAGCACACTGTAAGTCAAGAATAAAGTCAGGACTCAGTCATTAAAGAATAACGTACGGGAGACACTATTCTCATCTCATTATAGGCTCAGGGTGTCAAACGAGAGCCGAATCTACTGCTTTTAGTCTTGTAGTATTGTATATGTCAACATCAAATGAAGGTTATAGTTTAAATTATGTAATTGTAAGTGATGAAATAGCCAAAACAATGCTATTTCATGTTAATTTAGTTGTAATTATTTTCATATTCATACAGATTAACTTGCTCATGTAGTAATGTACACCCTATGTGGTGGATTGTGTTCTTTTATTTCATAAATTTTATTTTAGTAAGCGTTGTTTCCACATAACAATTTTGATAAATTGTTTTGACTTTGTATTGTCTTTTTCATAGTTTTGGTTTGTTTAGTTTGAAAGTTTTACATTTTAATGCAGGTCTTCAAACAAAATTTCTCCAGTTTGACACCCTGTATAGGCTACATAGTTAGTGATTACATATTGTATTGTATTATACTCAGGCACATACCCCTTAGCTGGGGGTGGCCGACTCGAGACAGAGTCCGAACAGAAACAACATTTAAAGTTCCAGTTATTGGGGTCCGGGACCATTTTCGTGTTCCCTCGCCCCTTACTCTGTCTTGTCTAGTTGGTGAATTTTACAAAGGGAGGAGGATAACCTTAATATATTTCACTCCCAACACCAAACACCCACAAATTAAATTAATGAAAGCATGTGATCTTCCTGGGATATGAACCTGGGATACTAAATAGCGAACTTAAACAATCTAACCATTACACCATCAAGACAGTTAAAGCTTCAGCATGAATAACTGCATTGCTTTACAGTCATTAACTCAATAGCCAAACCCTTTTTCCCTTAAAGGGAGGATCAGCCAGAACTGGGTTCTTTGCAGGGAAACGGGCCAGCTCCGAGGCTTGCTGATCCATCAGTGGGAATTAATTCTGGAGGTGGAACTCCAGGGGCTATCTACGCCACACAAATGACGGGCGATGGGCGAGCCACATCCCTACGCCATTATTGCTTTACAAGTTACACATAATATAAATTACAGATTGTCCTCACTGATACCAACCTACTTTGACAGGACCCTCATCAGTAAAACCCCGCCCATCCGGTGCCCTCCCATCCGGAAACCCAAGACTTTCGGACAAGCATTCGGGTTCGAACATATGCCCAAGCCATTCGGACAAGGCCGAATGGCAGGGGGAAAAACATCGAGTTCGGACCGAAAAGCGTTGTGGGTATGAGTCTATTCGCGCCAAAAGTATTGTTTACGTCCAGTCAGGTGGTCTACCCCAAGCGTCGTGCGCCGATGTGGACATTATCCCCGTGTTTGTGCTATTATTTTTACTCGCCGGCCCCACCAAGATGGATAGTGATGTTGTGATGACTTCCAAGGAAGCGGAGAGTGGAGAGAAGAGTGGAGAGAAGGCTGGTGAGGCTCATGAGAAGGCTGTTAAAAGTTGATTAGGCTAAGTTATGCCTCAATATATTACAGTATTGCAAAAATAAGAAGGTAAAAGTTGATTTACTGTGGTTAGAAAATAAAAAGTTCCATTATTTTTTTAAGTGGCAAAAAGTGTTCAGTGTTCTAATGTGTACAGTACATGAAAAATGTGCTATAGTTGCAATCATTGTTTTTGTATGGCACCTCCACTACCACCCACTCCACTCCACCCTACACCCTACTCCACCTTCACTGTCCATTTACAGTACAGGTCAGTAAGAAAAGGGCACTGTATTGCTTTGTAATGTAACAGTTGTAGATATAAAATGTAGATACAGTACAGTAGGCATATGGATGAAATGTAAAAAATTATCTCGAAGGGGCGTCTTGGGGATGTTTTTACAAGCTTGATGCAGGTCTAAGAAGGAAACTTAAACACTAAATAAATATATAAATAAACAAATAAATAAACTCTACACCTCTGGGCGGGTGCCCAACCCTGAAAGGGGTTGAAATAGGGGAGCTATCCCCCCGCCAAAGGCGGCTTTCTAGGGCCTTTCCTAGCTGATGCTGAGAGGATTGGGTTCTAGCCATGTGGTGATGGGCTGATCTATCAGAGTGAGAGTTGAGCATTCTCTGCCATACCCATAGCTTACTCTGACTGTTCCCTTCGTTTAAATATTTTCTAGATCTCAAGTGGCGGCGTCTCTTTCGTGGACTGACCTCTCTACTGCCAAAGTGTGAGCCAAAGCGTAAAATTTTTCCTTTATCCCTCAACTTTCTTTTCATAATTGTTAAGGGGCACAGAGCCCTGGGTGGGGCTTTGATGTCCAGGGCGTTTCCGCACCCTCCTCAGCTCCTCGCCTGGGAGCGGCTTCGGTCATCTGGGCATTCTTAGTGGTAAAGCTGGGAGGGTTCTGTAGGGGCACTTGGTTATGGCCTTGGAATTGCTCGGGACCTTGAGGCTGTTCGGTCAGACAGCCTGGGGAACAAAAACAACCCTACCCCCCCTCCTCTTAACCCTTTACGCCCGGGTGGCCTACATAGCTCTATATCGAGCTTTTTCCATAACACACGGGTGGCCTACATAGCTCTCTAGCCTTATTTCAAGGCTTAAAACCACTTAAAACTGCACTAGAGAAAGTTTTGTTGTCTTACCGGATGGTCCATATAACCAACAAGAACACATAGCCAGTTAGTCATGTGATTCCTGCTTGCGTGCAGGCCTAATGAAAGCTTGTATTGCTATTTCCTGAGTCCCAAACGATGCATGAAAGCAGACGATAGTGACTTAAGAATGGTTACAATGGTGAAAAAAATAATTAATAAGTAATCAATAATCAATTGTTGAACGAATGTAAATAGACTGTAGCCGTGGCCGCCTACAGCGTTGCTGCATTCGAACAGTTCTCACTTCTCAGTATCATAACAAAACACTGGCTTTTATTTTCCACTTCACACAATAACCGCTTAATGTACAGTACTCTAGTCTTCACCCATCACAAGATAACACCGAGTACTGCCTCTGGTATGTATATAACCTCGGTTAGGCCATTTGTTTGTAGAGATATGTGTATCCGACTATCCGTAAATGACGAAACTCGGGAGTTTACATGATTCTAGGGTCCCGGCAGCCATAACCGACCTACTTATTTTCACCATATAAACTGAACCACTTGGTCTAGAGACTTCTAGTCTTCACCCATAGCAAGAGAACGAGTACTGCAACTGGATAAATATACTGTATATAACCTAGGTTAGGCCATTTTTTTGCTTATCTAGAAGCGCACCAAAATCCCGAGAATTTGACGAAACATCCGGTTCCAGCGATCGAGGGAATGTTTAACCCGGGAACTGCGGGGAGACTCTTAAGAGTTCCCCCGGCGGACTGCGGGGAGACTCTTATGAGTGAGTGAAAAAAAAAATCAACTTTTGACATCGAAAAAAAAAAAAAAATTGATTTTTTTATTTTTTTATTTTTTTTTTGGCCCCTGGGCCATGCAAAATCTCAGTCCTCTACCTCCCCTCCTTCCCCACTTTCCTCCTCTCCTTCAGTTATCACCTATTTTCCCTGTTATTCCCTTATTCTGAGGTATATTTTCGTGCTAACATTAGCGAGTTGCAAGCAGGGTGTTGTCATCACTGATGGCAAGCGAGTGCAAGAGAGAGAGAGAGAGAGTATCGATCGACTGTGTCTCAGTGGCCTTGGGGGAAATTGGCGGGAAAGCAGGTTGCCTCACCCATACATTATACAACTCGCGGGCTATATCTCCGATTTTGACCATCCAAACGCTGTTTTCACTCGTTTTATTGTTGTTTCAGGTTAATACCTTTATAATCAACCCATAATAGGCGCATATGGATAAGTATTAATGCTATTAATGGCACAATGAATATTTTAGTGACGGAAACACCTCAAATACGTCAGCACAGGGGGACGTTTCCAATTACCCCCATGCGCACTTCAGAGGTTAAATAGTCGTTCGGCGAAGGTTAAATCAATAAATAAATAAATAAAAAACATACCCTCTTGTTTTAATGTTAAAATTGTTATTTATTTATTTATTTATTATTTTATTAATAAGAGGTGCAACCCTCCCCCTCGACCTTCTTCTATCTATCCATCTATCTATCTATTTACTCAGGCCCATTCCCCATTTTGTTTTTTCTTACCTGACGTATTCGCTGGTGATCCTCATAATATGGAGGGATAGCGGGTTGAGGGCCTTGGGTAGACAGTTCTCGGCATCACTCAGGGGTATCCTCTCACCGGTGTCTAGGTTCAGCACTGTCACTTGTTGTAGAATCTCCTAGGGGGGCGGGGAAAAGTTGGATAATTCAGTAAGGGGGCGCTTCCTCTGTAAGCGGGGCGTCAGATTTGATAATGATGAAATAAATAAATATATAAATACTACCCCTTTAATACTAACCTTAACAATTAATATTAGAAATTGACTATTTTATCATATAAACCTGTATTTGAATTAAGTTAAATAGCAATATTCCCATGCTTACAATAATATTATAATACCTGTAGAGTAGACAGGAAAGGATGAAAATACTGTTGGATCAAAATTATCATTACAGTACTGTATTCTATTCTTCTATTTACTTAATTATAAATTCATATTTATTTACCAACCCACCAATTAACTTACAAATAAACCTAATTAATGAAATCAATAAAACTAATGAATATACAGTATGCGGTGCTCCAAGGACGCGAACCTAGGCTACTCCCACTAAGCATTTCGCTATCAAGACAACAAAAATCTTCAACTTACCAAAGGTAATCAATATATAATCTTCTGAAACCAGCTTACAGTAAAATCGACTTATATACACTACACACCATTAATAATGTACAGTATTAAGAAAACAAAATATAACTAATGATACTGAGCACTCAAAATAATCAAACAAGACTTACCTCTCTCAAAAAAAAATAAACATGGATTAACCCTTTCAAGCACGTGTGGACGCAGGGGTTGCTGATTAGCAATCAGAAATAGAGTGCTCTCATTCTTATAATTTCCACTCCAAAATAAATTTTCTGCCCACAGCTAACTCAAAGACAACTGCAGAGGTTGAAGTAACTAAACTAAAGGTTTCTAAACACCCCTGATGGTCACAATTGCTTTAAAGTATCCCAGAATAGGCTCAAAATCGCATCCTGTGCGTGAAAGGGTTAAACAAAAATAATAATGACAAACTGAGCACTCAAGATAATCAAACAAGACTTACCTCTCTCAAAAAACAACATGGATTAACATCAAACCACTCCACCAGATAACAGTTTTAAAAGCAATACTGGACACACCAATTTTACACCCACAACAACAACACAAACTCTTCCATAAGATCTTATAACCATACCACCCATAACGAGGGGCGTCGCGCTCCTTGGTGCCGCTAGAAGAGTGGCGAACACATCAAAAGGTATCAAAAGGTAAGGTACACAACACTGACAGATAAGGATTTTCAAAGTTCCTAGACAGAAAAATGGGTATCAACTTCTGGGGGAGACACTTCTCTCTAAAGGAAAGGGATATGAAAAGCTTTAACTAGCTTTATGCGGGGAAGAGCAAGGTTATGGTCTTTGAAAGGGGTGCAGTCACAGAGTGTGAGGTGAGGTTGAACGTTCAGGTTATGGAGAATGTCAGCTCATTTAAGTATTTAGGCAGCGTGTTGAGTAAAGATGGGAGTATGGATGAAGAAGTGCAGGAGAGGGTGCAACAGGGGAAAAGGGTTGTAGGAATGCTGAAAGCAGTAACAAGAAATAGGGTGGTCAGTATGGAAGTGAAGAAGTCCTTGCATGATAGTGTGGTAATCCCGACACTGACTTACGGAAGGGAAGCATGGACGTTGGTGGAGAGACTCAGACCAAGAGTGAGAGGGGTGGAAATTAGTTACTTGAGAAGTGCGTGCAGAGTTACATGGAGGGATAGACAGATGAATAAGGAAGTACGAGAGGTGTGGTGTGGATGTAGATGTGCTGGAAAGTGTGAAAAGGAATCCCTTGAGATGGTTCGCCCATGTGGAACGTATAGGAAGCGAGGAATGACTAAGAGAGTGTACGAGACTCGAGAGCGAGATGGAACGACAGAGAGGGAGAGGTGGAAGGATGGAATTAAGAAGTATATGAGTGAAGGCAGTGCTGGATGGGAGGAGGTGCATCGACTGACTGGGGACAGAGGTGCAAGGAGCCGTTTCGTTCGTGGCCACCCCTTCGGGGATCACAGCATCCGGCAATAGATAGATGACAAAGCATGATATTCGTTCTGTTAAGACCATAAGGTCTAACCCCACTTCTTTCTTGGTCATCTCCCTGGTGCAACTACCCCCACATTCACAGACTTGCATCTTTTCATCCAACTTAGTTCATTCATCCATCTATATTTTGTCACATGTTATTGTCAAACACAGCTAGTGGATGGTACTGACTGTGCTATAGGAACACCCACTCAATACATACAAGTTTAAAGACCGCTTCAACCACAGTGAGCGTGGTTTTAGACTCTTTACTGTAGTACAGTACAATAAAGACTTGCCACAACACAGCCCCATCATGTCATCACAGTGGCCGGTGTTGGTATAGAGCTAACAGTGTCTCAGCAAGCTCAACAAAGTCCCCCTGAAGCACTTGCACCTGACAAAATTGCACCCCACCAACCTTAACCGTGCTACAACAAGGCAGTAACAAGAAATCACCGTAACTGCTACAGAGGCTGACTGCACCACCGAAGTGATACAGTATAGATCAAATCTATAGGGAAAACTCAAATTACCAGTACAGTATATAACTTCATACAACTAATGGTTAATAGAGAAGAATGGGGTAATAACTATAACATAGAGAGTACAGCAAAGGTTAGGGACAGTTAGATTAGGACAGGAATGTGTTTAACAAACAATTATAAAGGGTAGGTTACTTACAAAAGGATAAATATTAAACATACTGTCTTATAATTTAAGTAAACTGAATAGTGCTAAGGAAAGATATATATATATATATACAGTATATATATATATATATATATATATATATATATACATGCTTTATTTGTATGTTTAACTTGAAACAATTATAAGACAATCACAAGGCAGGAATGACAGTGAGGGTGATGCACTAACAGTCTTGAAATCTTGAAAAACAAAAAAGAAAGAAAATAGACTTAACAAGTTAATTAATTAATCTACCACACAACTTGCCTTAACAGAAATACAGACAAAACTACAGAACATGAACAGGATTTGTGAATTAATGGGTATTTATTGATGAAAACAAGAATTTGGTTGACAACAAAAAACCGAGACGAAGAGAGCGGCTATGGTAGTTGTGATAATGAATGTACAGTCGGCCAAATAAGTCATGTCACAACTAGGTCACACTGTACTGTAGTAATGTCTGCCAGATGTCAAATAATAAAGAAAACTATACCTTGTTCCAAGTAAGTACGGCAAACCTCTTGAACATAAACCTTTATAACTCACAAACGACTAAAGTAATCAAGCTAATATTTCTACCAATTGGGAAGGGCGGGTACCCAACCCCGAAAGGGGTTGAAATAGGGGAGCTATCCCCCCGTCAAAGGCGGCTTTCTAGGGCCTTTCCTAGCTGATGCTGAGAGGATTGGGTTCTAGTCATGTGGTGATGGGCTGGTCTATCAGAGTGAGAGCTGAGCAATCTCTGCCATACCCATAGCTTACTCTGACTTTTCCTTTAACTTATATATTTTCTAGATCTCAAGTGACGGCGTCTCTTCCGTGGATTGACCTCCCAATCTACCAAGATTGGAAGCCAAAGCGTCACATTTTTCCCTTGCCCCTCAACTTTCTCTTCATAATTGCTGAAGGGCACAGGGCCCTGGGTGGGGCTTTGGTTTCCCGGGCGTTTCCGCACCCTCTTCAACCCCCCGCCATGGAGTGGCTTCGGTCACCCAGGCTTTATTGTGGTCGGCGGGGAGGGTTCTGTGGGGGCACTCGGTTACGGCCTTGGAATTGCTCGGGGCCTTGGGGCTGTTCGGCCAGGCAGCTTGGGGAACAACAACAACAACAACCAATTGGGAAAGGTCAGCCAGGGAATAGGTGTGGAAATTTACAGCCCATTTGCTCTAGCCCTTTTTGAGTTATTTAGGCTAGTGTTCTCAATATCTGGACTATTTATTTGTAACAGGGTATAGTGCTTGAAAGACTCCTTGATAATAATTAACCCCTTCTGTACCGATGCTGTCCTTTTAACTTTATTCTGGCTACTATTACACAATTGTATTATTTATTATCTATTTATTATTTGTTATTAACACATGTGGCAGTCCGGGGATTCGAACCCAGGACACTCACACCGAAAATCAACACACTTATACATTGCGCCACGAAGACAGTTAAAGAATGCTGCACAAGCCTACGATTTATTATGCAGTTTCGAATCCTGCATACCAATCTTAGCATGTACTGTATATTCATTCCAACTGCACTATCGGAGGCTATGCATAGGTGAATCCTTAATACTACCACATATACTTCTTAAACTGCTAAACTGCACAAAATTGTCTAAAATACAGATCAAATTAAATTAAAAAGATGTCGCGGTACAGAAGGGGTTAAATGGAGTCGGGCAAGGGTTGGAAATTATGTTCTTATATTTAGAACTACAGTCACGTGCAAAAGTCACGTCTACATCCAATATATCAATTGTAATGATCTCTCTCTAACAATAGGAATACAAAAATCATTAACACACATGATTAAAACCAGTAACTTAAATCGTTGTTGAGTGTTGTTGAGGAGTACAGGTTTCCCTCACTATCCAATGCCCCAATTGACCACTTGTGAGTTTCAGGCTATAAGGAAGTTGGAGCTGTAGACATCGATATTTAGCAGAATTACCAGCTACAATACGGTTGTAGTACATTTATAAACCCATACAAATATATTATTCATACTTTCCATCTATCAGAAACCTACATTATTATTGCACTTGTTTTATATCGATGTTTTTAGCTCCAACTTCCTTATAGCCTGAAATTCGCAAGTGGTCAATTTACGATATTATTAGCCTATTGGTGTTGTGTTTGTGTTTTGGCTGGTCCGACAACGCAGCCCCATTTACCCCATTAATTTTAGGGTTTGCTATACGATTTTTCTATTTAAAATCGGGTTTTCAGGAACGTAACCCAATGGTAAATCGAGGGAGACTTTTATTTGGTTGTTATATAAAGTGATAGGTGTGGGTCATATGATCTATACTGTGCTGCTCTGTAAACTAGTCGTAGCGTTTACCACCATGTACAGTAAACCCTCGCTCTTTCGGACTAATTGGGGGAGACCCCTGTCCGAAAGAGTCAAAAGTCCGAAAGGGCCGAGTCCGAACTCACACTTCAGCCATTCGGACTTGTCCGAATGTCTGAAATAATGCATCTATCTCCCTTATACATATATATAACTATGTCTTATTTGGTCTTTTTTTAATCTATGAATCAATTCTAATACGATGGAATTGAAAACAATATTACCCTTCTAATACACAAATAATAAAATGAAAAAGAGAGTAAATAAAAATGTCTCCTTTGTCTTTCAGAAACATAAGTCTGTCTCGTATATGTTAGTATTTTATCGCTCGCTCGCCCCTAGCCACTCTCTCTCTATCTATTTATCTCTAATGCATCTAACTAACTCCCTTATACATTAACATAACTATGTCTTATTTGGACTTTTTGTAATCTATAAATAATTTCTAATGGGATAAAATTGAAAACAATATTATCCTTCTAGCACACAAATAATAACATGAAAAAGAGTCAATATAAAAGTCTCCTTTGTCTTTTCAGAACCAATTAAGTCCGTCTCATAATAGTTTGTGTTTATCGCTCACTTCCCCTTCTGCAACTCTCTTTCTATCTATCTTGTCTTTTCAAAACCAATTAAGTCCGTCTCATAATATGGCGGCACACCATGGCGGAAGGCGGACGCAAGTTTGAGGCTCCGGCATATGTTATGGGAATAGTCAATTAATTCAAGGATATCGAGTACATACGGGGCTAACAAGAAGAGGAAGGATTTAGTGAAGGTTTGGAGGATATATTGGTGTGGTGGAGGGGTGATATATAGTGTAATAAGAGTGTGTAGTGACGGGACAGCGGTAGGGTTGTGAGTTGTTGAGTTTGTAAACAAACATGGCAGAGGGAATTTCGGGTATGACGGAGTCGGAAGGAAGGTTACAACGTTTTCGGGGATTTAAGAGCACAGATAAGAAGTTAGAAGAGGTTAGTATTGTTGTGAAGGATTTGGAAAAGTGGATGAGTGATACGGAGAAATGGAAGGGGGATATTGGTGAGAAAGTTAAGGCACTGTGTGTAATGTGTGGTGTGATAGGTGGGGAAGGGAATAGGCCTAGCGAAGGAAGTGAATGCAGGCCTTTTTTGGCAGTTAATGAGAGCCTAGAGATGTTATTGAAAAGGGTAGATGAACTGGGAGCAGAGAATATGGCATTGAAGGAGCAGCTGAAGGAATACGAAGGACGTTTCACGGAAGTAAAGGAGTCGACTGCATGGACGGTGGTAGGTAAACAAAAAGTCAAGGATTTGGAGGATATTATGAAAGAGCAAAAGGAAGAAATGAATATGACCAAACAAAGTTTTGAGAGTGCAGTTGTAGGGGTCATGAAGAACAAGGAGAGTGTCGTGAGGGAGGCCATGGACAGGGATAGGGGTGTAATCTTGTATGGAGATATAGAGACTCATATGAATGATAATGGAGTGAGAAAAGTGAGGGATATGGAGACAGTGAAGGAGGTCTTGAAAGGTGTGGATGAGGACGAATATGGATGGGAAGGGCAGGTGGAGGAGATCAGTAGGATAGGTAGATATAAAAGGGGAGAGATGAGACCTATAAGGGTACAGTTTAAAACTAGGGTAGTGGCGGAGACTGTGACAAATTTTAGTTGGAGGCTAAATACAAACGATAAACTGAAACACATAAGACTAAAGAAGGATTTGAGTATAGAACAAAGGAAAAAAATTAAGGAATTACAAGAAAAGGCTGATGAAAATAATGGAAAGTTGGATGAGGAGGAAAAGAGAAATTTTTACTGGAGAGTGAGGGACGGAAAAGTGAGGAAGTGGTTTATAAGAGTAGAAAGGAGGGGGAGATCAGGGAGGGGAGAGAATGTGATGAGAGTTGTGACGGAGGAGGAGAACGGGGTGGAGGTGTCACAGGGAGAGACAGGAGACAAAGAGGCAGACCCAGTAGTGCTAACAGGGGAGTAGGGTACGGACTGGAGGAGCGGGATGGTGTAATTGCTGGAGGAATGGTAGATGGATTAAGGATTATGTTTAGTAATGTGGATGTGTTTACTCAGGACAAGAAAAGAGAACTGATATGTAGGTTGCAGGATGAAGAGGAAAAACCTGATATCATAGCCCTACAGGAAGTAAGACCAAAAAATGTTAGAATTGAGAGGGAACTGGTGGAATATAGTTTGGAGGGTTTTGAGTTATATGAGAGAAATGCTATTAGAGCAGAGGTTGGAAGAGGACTGTTTATTTATGTAAGAAAAGAGCTCAAGGTTAATGAGGTGGATATGAGACAGCAGTATTGTGAGTATTTGTGTATTGAAGTAAAATGTGTAAGAGGATCAATTCTAATTGCCTCTATATATAGAAGCCCAAATAATAGCAGGGGAGAGGATGATAACCTACTGAAAGCAATGGAGGAGATAGATAATAGAGAGAACAAATATAAAATTTTGATTGGAGATTTCAATTTGCCAAGGATCAACTGGGCAAATTGTACTACTCCAGCGGGACAGGGTAGCATGGAAAATAAGTTTATAGAGAAAGTGAGAGATTGTTTTTTAACGCAACATATTGTAGAGATGACAAGATATAGAGATGGGACGCAGGGGAGTGTACTTGATTTGATTTTTAGCAATGAAGAGGATATAGTGGAACATGTTAATGTGGATAGCCCTATAGGTCGTAGTGACCATGCCTGTATAAGCTTTAGTTGTAACATTAAATCGGAGAGGGATAATAAAAGCAATAGAAAAATATACATGTATGATAGAGCAGATTATGAGCTGCTGAGACGGTGTTTGGACATTGACTGGGGGGAATATTTGAACGGTGAAGACGCTGAAGGAATGTGGAGGAAAATTAGAGTCAAACTGGAGAATGCTGTATCCAAAAGTGTACCAGTAAGGGAATATAAGGATAAAACAAAATTGAGGAAAAGAACTAACCCAGAATTGCCAATGAAAAGAAAGCTTTGGATATTGATTAGAAGAAAGAAACGATTGTGGGAAAGATTAAAATTGTTAAAAAAGAACAGGGGGTCTAGTATAGAGGCTAAGGAAGTGGATCTGGAACGTAGACAAATAAACAATAAAATAAGGTGGGAAACAAGGAGGGGGGTGAAGGAGAGGGAGAGAGAGATAGCTAGAAATGTGAAGGATAATCCAAAAATATTCTGGAAGTACATTCAGGAAAAATTAACAAGAAGAGTAGGGATCCCAGAGCTGGTGGGGGGGTTGAATGATGGGAGTAGAGCGGAGACTGATAAGGAGAAAGCAGAGGTGCTGGGGAAATACTTTGGGGGGGTACTAACAGTGGAGTCGGAGGATGCAGTGCCTACTATTCCCATCAAACAGGCACCGGCACTAGAACTAGTAGAATTTTCCCATGCTAGAATAAGAAGGGCTATAGAAAAAATGAACAGAAGTAAGTCACCGGGACCGGATGGGATACACCCAAGAATCATAAAGGAAGGAGGGGAGATGTTAGTAGAGCCATTGAAAATGTTATTTGAGGTATCGTTTAATACAGGACAAATCCCGATGGACTGGAGAGAGGCGAACATAACAGCTATATTTAAGAAGGGAAAGAGAAATGACCCAGGGAATTATAGACCAGTCAGTTTGACAAGTGTTGTGTGTAAACTAATGGAAACGGTAATTAGAGAAGGAATAATGGATCATATGAAGTCAAACCAACTTTTCAGTGGGAGACAGTTCGGATTCTTGCCGGGGAGGTCGACGGTACTACAGCTAATTAAGGTGGTAGATGATTGGATGCAAATTCTAGAAGATGGTGATGTAATAGACGTGGTATATTGCGATTTTATGAAGGCCTTCGATAAGGTCCCACATAAAAGGTTAATAGAGAAAGTTAGAAGCTATAATATAGGGGAGAAATGTGTGAAATGGATAGAAGCCTTCCTGAAAGATCGGAGACAGAGGGTATTGGTGAATGGAATAGGCTCGGGGTGGAGGGAAATTACAAGTGGGGTACCTCAGGGATCTGTGTTGGGACCACTGCTGTTCGTTATATTTATCAACGACTTGCCTGAAGTTATAACTAATGGAAGTGAGGTATACCTGTATGCGGATGACACTAAACTGTATAGAAGAGTGAGGAGTAAGGAAGATATGGGTTTGCTTCAAGGAGATGTGGAGGGCATGAAGGGATGGTCTGAGCATTGGTTAATGCTTTTTCATCCAAAAAAATGCAAGTACATGCGGATTGGGACCAGCAAGATAGACAAGGTAGGATACAGTATGTATGAAGCGATGGAGGAAGTGAGTGCAGAAAAGGATATAGGAGTAGTGATAGATAATAAGTTAAATTTCTCAGAACATTTAGCGGAAAAGATAAACAAAGCCAATAGAATTGTAGGGCTGATAAGGAGGACATTTGTCTCACTTGACGAAGAAATCTTCAGGAATCTATATACAGCGCTGGTTAGGCCACACCTGGAATATGCAAACCAGGTGTGGGCTCCATATATGGTAAAGGATATAGAAGCAGTGGAGAAAGTGCAGAGAAGAGCTAGCAAGCTGGTACCAACGTTGAAGAACGCGGGCTATGAGCAGAGGTTGAGGACACTGGGACTTCCGACACTGGCATATAGGAGAAAGAGAGGGGATATGATAGAGACTTTTAAGATAGTGTCAGGAAAGTACGATGAGGATGTGTGTGAAGGTATCTTCTTGATGCGGGAGGGAACAAGAACGAGAGGACACTCTAAGAAAATTTACAAAGAAAGAAATAGGCTTGAGAAGGCGAAGAACTCATTTTGTGATAGAGTGGTAAATGAGTGGAACGCACTGCCCCAGTATGTAGTCGATTCCGAATCAATAAGGGAGTTTGAAAGTAATCTTGATAAAGCATGGGGAAGACAAGATTTGAAGTTTGATTATAAAACAAAAATACAGAATAGTAAAAATGTTGCGTCTGCTACCGCCGCCGCCAACACCGTGAACGACCGCAGCAGTGCAAGTACTGGTACTGAGCTGGATACACAGGCATAGTTTGCCTTTTTCCAGAGGATCTACTGTAAGAAACTATAAGAAACTGTAAGAATAATAGTTCGTGTTTATCGCTCACTTCCCCTTCTGCAACTCTCTTTCTATCTATCTTGTCTTTTCAGAACCAATAAGTCCGTCTCATAATAGTTCGTGTTTATCGCTCACTCCCCCTCTGTAACTCGCTCTTTCTATCTATCTATCTCTCTAATGCATCTACGTAACTCCCTTATACATTAACATAACTATGTCTTATTTGGACTTTGTAATCTTTGAATCATTTCTAATGCAATGGAATTGAAAACAATATTATCCTTCTAGCACACAAATAATAACATGAAAAAGAGTCAATATAAAAGTCTCCTTTGTCTTTTCAAGACCAATTAAGTCTGTCTCATAATAGTTCGTGTTTATCGCTCACTCCCCCTCTGTAACTCTCTCTTTCTATCTATCTATCTCTCTAATGCATCTACCTAACTCCCTTATACATTAACATAACTGTCTTATTTGGACTTTTTGTAATCTTTGAATCATTTCTAATGCAATGGAATTGAAAAATATAATATATAATAAATATAAGGCCGAAACTCGGCTCTTCGGTCCGAATGCGAAATAATTTTTCTCAGCCTTTCAGACAAATCCGAAAGGCTGAAGCATGAGTCCGAAGTTAAATGTAGTCCGAAAGTGTAGTCCGAAAAGGATGGAGGTATTTTCTCAGCCTTTCGGACAAATCCGAAAGGCTGAACCATGAGTTTGAATTGAAATGCTTGTCCGAAAGAGTGAAGTACGAAAGAGCGAGGGTTTACTGTACTCCCTGCTCAATAGCTGGGCTAAGGTGGGTGCCATTATGTATCAGGGACTTTAGTCAACAGTTGCTACAGATTGCTAAACCACATCGTCCACCACAGCACTATACTGTAGTCTATTCGCTGTAAGTAGGCGAGAAATCATGACCTCTAACCTGTGTAACTCAAAAACGACTAGAGTAATCGAGCTATTATTTAAATAATTTGGGAAGAGTCAGTTAAGGAATAGATGTGGAAATTTACAGCCAATTTGCACTAGCCCTTTTGGAGTTACAGAGGTTAGAGGTCATGATTTCTTGCCTACTTACAGCGAATAGACTATAGTGTGCACACTGGCTGGCCCGAGACTCCAAACCTTAACCTCATGGTTTGTAGGCGAGTGCTCTACCAACTACGGCCTGTGGCTGTAGCTTTCAATAAAGTGACCAGCACTAACAGTTTGTAGTAGTGTACCCTGATAACTGGGTGGTAACCATATACATTACAACTACAGATCTCCCTCGAAATACGATTGGGTTACGTTCTTAAAAACCCAATTTTAAATAGAAAAATCATATAGCGAACCCTAAAATTAATGGGGTAAATGGGGATGCGTTCTGGGACCAACCTAAACCCAAACACCTAAAAATCTATAATAATATCGTAAATTGTGGCATCGGATAGTGAGGGAGACCTGTACTTCAGTAAGGTCATACAACATAAGAGTGACCCTGCAGAGCATCAGTGTCAACCTCAAGCTACGTTGGGGTAGTATGGTGGTGCTGGAGTTCTACATCATTCTAGTACTGCAGTTGGGGATTAGGCATCCAACTATTCCTCCGCCACCAAGAATGCCAACTTTGGGTCGGTCATGAGTGCATTTATCAAGGCCCTTTAAAATAACTGATTTACTTATTTGGTAAATTATCCTGTGGTATATGCTTTGTGTATTCCTACTCTTCTTGATTTCAGAGGCATTCAACTGCCTTGGATTCATATCCAAGTGAGAATTGCATATTTGACTGTCATTGTATTAAAATTGACCAAGAGTTAGTAATTTATTTATATAAATAACAAAGGGGGGAAAATAGTAGTCAAACTGTTGGATGTAGATGAGGACTTAAGGGGAGGCAGACCCTTTTTCTGGACCCCCTTCTCCCTAATGTTTAGCCCCACTAGTTTTGAGATTATAAGACGTTCGGCCCATTAGTTTGGCGATTTTAACACCTTTCGACCCATTTCGTTGTCAATTTTAAGACCTTTCGTGCCATTTAAGTGTCGATTATTTCCTGGCGAGCGATAGCAAGCCTGCAATTTTAAGAGGAACCAGCCTTTGGCCGGAAAAAATTTCTGCCGAAAAATGTAAAAATTTATCTTGAAGGGGGGTCTAGGGGGTGTTTTTCTCAGCTTGATGGTGGTCTAGGGAGGAAACTAAAAAAAATATATGAATAAATTAATGAATAGAGCAAACAAACGGCCAGCCTCCCCTTAATAACGCGACTGTGGTTGTTGTTGGTGCGTGAGGTGAGACATTTGGCCAACTTTACAGCAAGCAGGTGACTCACTTCGTCGCCCATCAGGTCATCAAAGTCAACGGAAGACTGCAATATCCATTCCTTCAAAGAGAGATGTTAAGTTATAGCCGGGCGTCATCACCATGGAAACCAGAAATACCTACACAATCAACACTCAAAAGAGCTACAAAACAATATGAATTATCTTAACATCAATAACAGTAATATCGCCACTGCATTAACCCACGAAATCCGGGAGGCCTCATATGATCCCGATCGCTGTGTCCGGGGCCCTTTTGGTAAAGGCAAACTTCATAATTCAGTAGCTACTGATTGAGACCACCTAGAGCAGTAATTTTTTTGTTTTGCAAATTGTAGAACTTTTTGTTGTCTGTAGAATGCCGTTGAGATGACATCGCTACGACGCGTGGTTGCCGTGTTATGACGCTTTTAGCGGCGTCCCGGATTCCTGCCAATATTTGTTTTTACCTCATATGAGGCCTTCCGGATTCCGAGGGTTAATGTCACCACAATTTTGCCATAAAATGTACGATAGCCAACTATACCATTCTAATATTAGTGCGCTGTTATGTGTGCGATTAGTTTGCTTGGGAAACAGATTAACTTGCTCATGTAGTGATGTACATTCTATGTGGTGGTTTTGTGTTCTTGTATTTCAAAATATTATTATGATAAAGCGTTATATCCACATAGCGATTTTGATAAGTTGTTTTGTCTTTATAATGTGTCATCCCTGTTTTGGTTAGTTTATTTTGCAAGTTTTACATTATACCGTAATCTATATTTTTATTAATTTCACCACAACACCAAACACCTCCATTGAAATTAATTAAAGCATACAGGTATATGTGATCCACTGGGATTTGAACCTAGGTTATCACACACAGATTTTTAAACACTCTAACCATTACAAGCTACAGTACACATAAGTCTCTGTTGGCATAAAGATAGCCCCTTCATGGTTAGGAAAGGCATAACTATCTATTCATCATTAACTATATTTATAATCTAATTAATCAATTTCACTCCCAAGTTCCCAACACCAAACAACTCCCAATGAAATTAATAAAAGCAAATGATCCACCCGGGATTCGAACCTGAGTTACCATATACAGATCTACCAAGAACTACTTTCAATCCTTTTGCTTCTACTTCATTTCTCAACCTCTCAAATTTATCCTTTGGCAATGTTAATACAGAAGCGACTTTGTTGTTGATGTTAAGCATTACCGGTAACATGACGTAACTTCGGACGGGGAGGTAACTTCGGACACTCTAGAAAACATATAGTGTACAATGAACCACAGTTAAACATATAGTGTACAATGAACCACAGTTAAACATATACTGTACAATGAACCACAGTTATGGGATAAATACATGATGTTATGGAAAAAAAAGTATGTCTGCGGTGTTCTTTCATAACGCAGTCATTTTTCCATAATTATAGCTTACATACTGTTATCCAGAAGTGTCCGAAGTATAGCCCCCGTCCGAAGCTATGGCATTTCACGGTACTTTTGGAATACAGAAGAAGAAACTTGTGTGTTAGTTAATTGGAAGACAAGTCAATTAGTTTGAAGGCACCGTTAGTTAAAGCAGGTATGAGATTCAAGAAGTCACTACAGATCAACACTCATGTTAGTTAAAGGAAAAGTTCTGAAGACAAGCAATAAAAACTGATAAATTGAGAATAAGATATCCTTGAAGAGTGTGTGGTTATAGAAACTTTGCCAATCCAAAATAAGCCAACACTCTGCACACCATTACAGTTTAAAGCCGGTATCACACGAGAGCTATTATAGTCAACATTAGATGATTAAACATTTTCTGGCAACATTTCTGGAATATTTTGCACTGGTATCGGAAGCTAGACTGATGGTAGATAAATTTAGGTAACCGAAATATTTTATATGTTGACCTCATAAGCTGCCAGACCAGTGTTGAGGATAAATGTTGAGGGAAAAACCGCTCGTGTGATACCGGCTTAACCCGTACAGTACCAGTCACGTCTTTTTCATTGTATTCTGGCAACTATTGGACGATTTTATTCAGCTTAGGAAGGACCTCTAGTGATAATAAGGCTTCAAACTTTCTCAACTGGCCATTTTAACTACCACAGATCCTTCCTAAGCTGCATTATATCGTTTAAATATACTGTAGTTAGACTAAAATATTACACATGTCACTGGTACTGTACTCAAAGGGATAAAACCACTGACCTACGGCTGTCAAGGCTCCTGGCAAATATAAACACCATTACATTGTCAACCTCTTCAGTACTATTATAGTTTTAAATTTATTCTTGCTAATATTAGTCAATTTTATTCAGCTTAGGAAGAGCTTTTGGGATTGTGTTCTTTTATTTCATAAATTTTATTTTTAGTAAGCGTTGTTTCCACACAGCGGTTTTGATTAGTTATTTTGCCTTGTTATTGTCTTTGTCCGAATTTTGGTTTGTAAGTTTTACATTTTAATGGCCATACGTCAAAACGTTAATCAAAGGAGAAAACATTATTTAGTTTAACTTTCTGAGTTCTGACTCCCACAGATCCTTCACAGGTGGCATAAAATTGTTCTATTGATATGATGCGCTTTTTACCACCATGTACAGTCGCGCTAATAAGTGATGTCTCGGCACCAAGTATATTTTGATCAATAATTGGTATCAGCAATATCTATGCTTCATTTCTTTATATCGAGTGAAATATACAAACATGTTCCTACACTTACCCACCCTATTCAACATCTGGCAGACATTAATACAGCACAGAGCAAGCCAAACGTAATGAAAGCTGGGACATGACTTATTAGCGCGACCGTACTCCCTGCTCAGAGCTGGGCTAGGGTGGGTGCCCTGATGATAAATTTGTATTTAATTTCACCACAACACCAAACACCTCCAATTAAATTAATGAAAGCATATATGTGATCCACCAGGATTCGAACCCGGGTTATCACACACAGATTTTTAGACACCTTAACCATTACACCACCAAGACGGTTAAAGGTTTATGCACACGCCTATGACTTATTATCCATTCTCGAATACTGGATATTAATGATCAGGGACTTCAGTGAATAGTTGCCACAGATTGCTAGACCGCACCGTTCCCCAACAGCACTGGCGTTACTGGCTAGCCTGAGACTCGAACCATCAACCTCACAGTTTGGAGGCGAGTGCTCTACCAACCTCGCTACAGCCTTGGGAAACAGATTAACTTGCTCATGTAGTAATGTACGGTCGCGCTAATAAGTCATGTCTCAGCTATGCTTACGTTTGGCTTATTCTGTGGTGTATTAATGTCTGTCAGATGTTGAATAGGGTGGTTAAGTGTAGGAACAAGTTTGTATATTCCCCTCGAAATGAATAAATTAAGTTTAGATATTGATGAAATCAATTATGGATAAAAATATACTTGGTGCCGAGACATCACTTATTAGCGCAATTGTACACCGTATGTGGTGGATTGTATTCTTTTATTTATAAATTATTATTTTACTTAAGCCTTGTTTCCACATAGCATTTATGATTAGTTATTTTGTCTTTTTACTGGGTTCATATAAGTTTTGGTTTGTTTATTTTGCAAGTTTTACATTATAATAGCGATAATATAATGAAGATGATGATAATGATGATGTCAATCTTTTATAATAACCTTCTGAGCTAAATCCACTTATAAGGCTAGGAATTAAAATGAAAAAACATCATTGTACTGAAACTGAAAGCGCTAAAAGTCACAAGTTTGCTCCTTCACCATCATTACGTAATTTTTATCGTATTCTGGTTATCATTAGACAATTCTCTTTGGTAAGAGTTGTGTTATCGGGCGTACCACTACCGACATACAACATAAATCATCTATAAATACTTAACCTACCGGTAACTAAAAAAGTTAACCTAACCTAGTATTCTTATTACTACATGAATACTAGGTTAGGTTAGGTTATTTAGTTAGGTTAATGTTTTAGAGGAGTTATGCTGTATGTCGGAAGTCGTACGCCCGATAACACAACTCTTACCTTTTCTTTAGCTTCTTTTTTACCTATACGACTCAAATGGGTAAATACGATCTCAATAAATGACAGAAGTCCTTCTTAACCCCTTATTGGCGGCGCTCGACTTAAGTCGTGCACCAATTTGCAGCAAGTTAGGAGCATTATTAAGGCTTTTAAAGGGTTAAAATAGAGTGCAAATGGCCGGGAGCGCAGCGGGCCAGACAGCCGACTCCCAGGGCTTACCGCCGCCCATTAACTCATGTTCCCTGTGTTCTCGAGAGGCCGGCAGTGTAGCCAGTAGTGACCATAGCTGGGAAAAATATACCGCTATACGCTAAACTCCCATGTTCGTGGCACCACTGCAAGAGAACCACGAGTGCTACGTAGCTCGTTCTGGTCTCATTTTGAAGCTTTTAGCGCCTAGTTTTTTGCTGAATAAATTTCTTTTCATGCAGATACTTGACTGATCATTCAGGAGGGCCTGAATATGCCCAAATGAGCCCAAAACACCCCGCTAGACAAGGGTTAAACTGCATAAAAAAAAATAATTATAGCCAGAAACAAAGGTAAATCAGTGTCATGGTGCTGAAGGGGAAGTCAATGACAGAGGTCCTTCTTAAACTGAATAAAATTGTCTGAATATAGCCAGAATCCAAGGTAAATAGGCGTCATGGTGCTGAAGGGGTTAAGGGGAGGCAGACAGTTTTTCTGGACCCTCTTCTCCCGAATGTTTAGCCTCACTAGTTTTGAGATTATAAGACGTTCGGCCCATTAGTTTGGCGATTTTAACACCTTTCGCCCCATTTCATTGTCAATTATAAGACCTTTCGTGTCATTAAGGTGTCGATTATTTCCTGGCAAGTAATAGCGAGCCTGCAATTTTAAGAGGAACCGGCCTTCGGCTGGAACATTTTTCTATCGAAAAATGTACAAATTTATCTTGAAGGGGGTTCTGGGGGGTGTTTTTCTAAGCTTGATTGAGGTCTAGGGAGGAAACTAAAAAAACAAATGAATTAATAGAACAAACAAACGGTCTGCCTCCCCTTAACATAAAGAGAATGGGTATTACTCACAGCGTCTGATAGTTCCTTCCCAGAGTCGGAGCGAGTGCGGACCATCAAGTTGAGCTGCTTCATCTGACCCTCATTGCTAGAGGCAGGGCTGGCTCCGACCTCTGTGGAAAAGGTTGGGTTAAATTAATGGCTCTGTCTCGAGTCGGCCACCCTAAAAAATAAATAAATAAAAATTATAAAAAATTAAAAATAAATAAATAAATAAATGAGTACCGGTATCTGCCAGAGTACAGTAGGGTCCCGCATAAAACGTGTTCGCATAAAACGAGTCTCGATTAAAACGACCGACGTAAAATTCGCTTTGTACGAAATATCGTCGCTTTGTATGAAATGTCGTTCGCTTTGTACGAAATATAGTTCGCTTTGTACGAAATATCGTTCGCTTTGTACGAAAATTTTCGCTAACAGTGAAAATTGACGATATTGCGCCACCAAAATGCTGTGTTCACATAAAACGAAATCGCATAAAACGCCCTCGTTTATCGACCATAAACTCGTTTTATGTGAGACCCTACTGTATATAGATAAATAGATACATACATACATACATACATACATGTATGTATGTATCTACCGGGTAGTTGTTTTAATTCATGATATTATTTTGCTAAAGCTTCAATGCATTATTTCCACAGTCCGATCTCAAAATAAAGAATTTGACAACAGAATGGACTGTAGTTCCTGATACCTGAGGATGGAGTGTCCGAGGGTATGGAGGAAGGTGTGCCGGGGGTACTGGGTGACCCGCTAGTAGTGGTGGAGGGAGGTTGGTGGTGGTGGAGGTGATGGTGAGAGGTGGGTTGGTTGGTGGTGGTAGTGGTGGTGACTGTAGTAGTGGCGGTGGTGGTGGTATTGGTGGTGGTGGTGGAGGTTGGTGCTGCAAGACGGCTAGGGGCTCGGGAGACCTCTGGGGTGGATGCCTGGCTGGTGGTGTCTTCAGCCTCCAGTCTGGCCAGTTCCTCAGCACTTGGACCCACTGCCTTGGCGTGCTCAGAGTCCTGCATCAACACATAACACAAAATTAACAAACCAAACATAGAATCCACTGACTCGTAAAATATCTAAAAATTTGGTTACATGTGTGAACTTTAGTCAAATAAAGGTGGATGTGGAAATAGAGGGTAATAGGCAGGTGCCCAACCCCGAAAGGGGTTGAAATAGGGGAGCTATCCCCCCGCCAAAGGCAGCTTTCTAGGGCCTTTCCTAGCTGATGCTGAGAGGATTGGGTTCTAGGGTTTTTGGGTGATGAGCTGGTCTATCAGAGTGAGAGTTGAGCATTTTCTGCCATACCCATAGCTTACTCTGACTGTTCCTTTCGCTTAAATATTTTCTAGATCTCAAGTGGCGGCGTCTCTTCTGTGGATTGACCTCTCTACTGCCAACCTCAAGGTTGGCAGACTGGGAGCCAAAGTGTCACACTTTCCCTTCATGATTGTTAAGGGGCACAGGGCTTTGGTTGGGGCTTCAGTGTCCCGGGCGTTTCCACACCCTCCTCAGTCCATCGCCTGGGAGCGGCTTCGGTCACCTGATGTTTCTTTTAGTGGTGAAGCTGGGAGGGTTCTGGGAGGGTTCTGTGGGGGCGCTTGGTTATGGCCTTGCTCGGGACCCTGGGCTTTTTCGGTCAGACAGCCTGGGGAACAACAACAACAGAGGGTAATAATCCCCAACTGAAACCTAGCACCTATGTAGGATTCCCCTGCTTCAGCACCACTTAATCACCTCCAGGAACCATATCAAAGTGTTAGGAGCTCCCAACTACACGGCTGTCTATCCTTACTGGCACCTGGGGCTATACTCTCAACCACCTTAATGTAATGTTCAGACACTTTAATAGTAAACAAAAATAAAAAATAAAATAACAATAATAATAATAAATATATATACAGTATTCTGTATATATAAAAATAGTAAATAAATCAAAGTAAAAGCCGACTTACCTGAGGCTTGACAAGGTAATCTCCCCGGATGGCCTGGCGCAGGTCTAAACACTGACCGATACTGATGGCATCCACTGTAGAGATGGTCAGGGCGGGGGAAGGGAGGGACGACACACTCGCTGTATCCTGTTTAACACAAGTACAGATATATTAACCCTTTCAGGTCCGGGGGTTGCCGTTTAGTATTCAGAAATAGAGTTCTCATCTCTCATAATTACCTCTCAAAAATTAGTTTTCTGCCCACAACTCGCTCAAAGACAACTGCAGAGGTTGAAGTAATTAAACTATAGGTTTCTAAACGCCCATGATGGTCACAAAGGTTTAAAGTATCCCTTAACCCCTTCTGTACCGCAGTGTCTATTAAATTTTATTCTAGCTATATTTAGACAATTTTTTGCAGCTTAAGAAGGATCTGTGGTAGTAATAAGGGTTAACTGAGATAGTTCGAAGCCTGTTATTTGTTGGAGGCCCTTTTTAAAAGGAATAAAATTGTCTATTAGTAGCCTGAATACAGTTAAAAAGACGTCTCCGGTACAGAAGGGGGTAAGGATGCGATCTCGCGTCCACACGTGCGTGAAAGGGTTAAGGAAAAGGAGCAATAATAAAACCTTTAAAGGTACCCATTACTGTTTGACGATTCCATTTTTAACAAATATAGTAAAACTACTGTATCAATAATTAAATAAATAACCAAAAACAAAAATCAAGAAACAAAAAATTATAAATATGATTTTAAAGACTTGTAGCAGCATTCTTACACTGGTACAGAAATAACACAACACAATACCAGTTACGGTTCCGGTACTGGTATTTCATAATTAGTTCCTTTGTGTACGAAGCACTGATGCTATCTAATCTGATACTTCTAATCAGGCATATTGTGTAGTAAAGTATTATCAAAAGGATATAGGCCTATTGCGATAGCAAATAGGCTATTTATGTACAGTATAATATTTAGATCTGTTAAGGTGATGTATCAATGTAAACAAGTGTTGGTAAGAGGCATATGACTGCCTTGAGTTGTTATCACATCAACGTTCTTTCCCTCAAACTTCATTTACAAGTTTGGTCTGACAGCTTATGAGTAAAACTTTTAAAACAGGCGGGTGCCCAACCCCGAAAGGAGTTGAAATAGGGGAGCTATCCCCCCGCCAAAGGTGGCTTTCTAGGGCCTTTCCTAGCTGATGCTGAGAGGATTGGGTTCTAGTCATGTGGTGATGGGCTGGTCTATCCGAGTGAGAACTGAGCTATCTCTGCCATACCCATAGCTTACTCTGACTGTTCCTTTTACTTATATATCTTCTAGATCTCAAGTGGCGGCGTCTTTTCCGTGGATTGACCTCCCTACTGCCAACCTAGAAGTTGGCAGATTGGGAGCCAAAGCGTCACATTTTTCCCTTGCCCCTCAACTTTCCCTTCATAATTGCTGAGGGGCACGGGGCCTTGGGTGGGGCTTTGGTTTCCCGGGCGTTTCCGCACCCTCCTCAGCTCCCTGCCTTGGAGTGGCTTCGGTTACCCGGGCTTTGTTAGTGGTAGGCAGGAGGGATTTTGTGGGGGCGCTCGTTTGTGGCCTTGGCCTTGCTCGAGACCTTGGGGCTGTTCGGCCAGGCAGCCTGGGGAACAACAACAACAACTTTTAAAACAATTCTGTCACTTATATTAATCATCTGTTGCATAATCTCCAGTACCGTAGCAATACCCAGAAATGTTGTTGGAAAAATTATAGCCATCAAAAATGTATGAATAAAGTTCTCATGCGATACCCTATTTAAGCCGGTATCACACGAGAGCTTTTATAGTTAACATTCGATGATCAACATTTTTCTGCCAAAGTTTCTGGAATATTTTGCACTGGTATCGGAAACTAGACTGATAGTACTGTAGATGAATTTAGGTGACAGCAAAATATTAAATGTTGACCTCATAAGCTGCCAGACCAGTGTTGAGGATAAATGTTGTGTGAAAAAGCACTTGTGTGATACCGGCTTAACTCACATCATCCGTGTTCTGTCTTTGTCTCCGTCGTTTTCTGGGTGGAGCAACAGGTACGGCTGGTGGTGGTGCCATTGGTGGTGGTAGTGGTGGTGGTGGTGGTTGTGGTGGTGGTTGGATGATGGCAGCTACGGGGATCACTTGGGGTAACGGGTGATATAGACGAACACCGACTCTACCAACATCAACCTCACCACTTTGACTCCTTCTGTTAACCAGGACATCACACACACAGTCAGAGATAGATAGATACATAGTAATTGACAAAAAATAACATATAATAATAACTATAAGCTTAGTCAGAGATAGATAGATACATAGTAATTGACAAAAAATAACATACGATAAAAACTATAAGATACCTGTACAGTATTTACATGTTCTCATATAATTATTAAAATTATTAAAATTCTGGTACAATTAAAATGTAAAACTTGCAAACTAAACAAACCAAAACTGGAACGATACAAGATAATGGTAAAATAACTTATCAAAATCGCTGTGGAAATAACGCTTACTAAAAAAAATAAATAAATAAACAAATAAATAAATAAATAAATATATAAATAAATAATAACAATAATAATAATAATAATAATAATAATAATAATAATAATAATAATAACATACAGTGGCTGGAGAGGGACCGAAGAAGTCTCCAAATGTTGTGCGTCCTTAGAGAATATCTGCAGCGGTGGTAGTCCTCTGAGAGGCAGGTCGGAGGATGGGTCCTGGACGGGGCGAGGTAGACTGTTGGACTTATCACTACCGGAACTACTCTTGGTGCTGGCTACTAGGTCGGGCTCCGGGGACATGGTCACTATGCCAACATCACCTGCACATAAACCTGCAACACATACAATTGACCACTTACGAGTTTCGTTCTATAAGGAAGTTGGAGCTGTAGACCGATATTTTAATTTACAGCTAAAATACGGTCGTAGTACATATATAAATACATAAAACTCAATGCAACATGCCATTTATACATCAGAGACGTACATTATTATTGCATTTCTGTTTAATGTCGATGTTTACGGCTCCAACTTCCTTATAGCCTGAAACTTGCAAGTGGCCAATTACTATATCACCTGGACATTCTTACTGGTAAAGCAGGGAGGGTTCTGTGGGGGCGCTCGGTTATGGCTTTGGCCTTGCTCGGGACCGTGGGGCTGTTCGGTCAGACAGCCGGAGGAACAGGGTGTCAAACCGGAGCAATTTTGTTTGAAGCCTTGAATGCATATGAGAAGGATACAGGAAAATTAACATGAAATAGCATTGTTTTTGGCCATTTTATAACTTCTAAAGATACAATTTGAAGTATAAACCATTATTTTAGCTATACTTAAGCCGGTATCACACGAGAGCTTTTATAGTCAACATTCGATAATCAAAATTTTTCTGGCAACATTTCTGGAATAATTTGCACTGGTATCGGAAACTAGACTGGTGAGAGATGAATTTACGTAACCGAAATAGTTAAAATGTTGACCTCATAAGCTGCCAGACCAGTGTTGAGCAAAAATGTTGAGGGATAAAGCTCTCGTGTGATACCGGCTTTATACAAAAATATTGTCTGCAAATAATGGACTCGGCTTTCCATTGACACCCTGCTGGGGAACAACAACAACAACAACAACAATTACTATACAGCACTCTATTCAAATTAAGGGGACATGGGCCGGTTTTCTGGACAACTTTCACCCTCGTGTTTAGCCCCATTAGTTTTGAGATTTTAAGACATCTGGCCCATTATTTTGATGATTTTAACACCATTCGCCCCATTTCGTAGACAATATTTAGACCTTTCGTGTTATTTAGGTGTCGATTTTTTCCCTGGCGAACGAAAGTGAGCCTGTAACGTCGGAAGAACCGGCCTTTGGCCGGGAAATTTTTCTACCAAAAAATGTACAAATTAATCTAGAAAGAGGATCTAATGGATGTTTTTTTTAATTTGATGGAGGTCTAGGGAGGAAACTAGAAAAATTATGAATACATGCAAAAAGTGAACCATCCCCCCTTAACAGTAAATTCTCAGCCCATAAGTATGATCAAGAATGACCGTGATTGGCTGGTAGTTATGTACCTTGGAAACTCATCACAACTATCATTCACTCTCAAGCGCCATTTGTGCTACCGCGAGACTATACACTTATGTTATACCCAAAAGGAAAGTGTGGCTGCTGAAGAACAAGGAAGTTAGGGATAGGTTTCATAGTGAACTGGAGGAAATGAATAGAAATAAGGAAGGGTGCCTAACGATATAAATAGTCAATGGAACTTTCTTAAGCATAGCCTTATCGCTGCCACTGACAAAGTCTGTGGGAAAACAAAGGGTCACCCCAGGAATAAGACCTCCTGGTGGTGGAACGATGAGGTAGAACATGCTGTGAAAGAGAAAAGGAGATGCTTCAAAGCATGGAAGAAGGGAGGTAGCAAGGAGGAATACCAGGCAGCTAAACGAACTGCCAAAATAGTTATTTACAATGCGAAAAAAGGCATTAAGGACCTGGTCCTCGAACAAGTGTGTAACACTGACAATCCCAATGGGATCTTCAACCTAGCTAGGCGAGTTAAAAATGACAGTAGGGATATTATAGGTGAACAGTGTGTTAGAAACGATAATGGGAAGATCGTGTATGCAGAACATGAAATCAGAGAAGCATGGAAGGCACACTATGAACGATTGCTAAATGTAGAGTTTGAATGGGATAAGGAACAGCTTCGTATCGATAAACCAATATCTGGACTCCCTGCTTTGATAGCACCAGCTGTAGTGAGCGACGCAATCAATAAAATGAAGGACGGTAAAGCTCCAGGGTGCTCTGACATTGTCGCTGAGATGATAAAAAGCCTCAGGGGAGACTGGTGTCAACTTAGTCACAGAGTTGATAAACACCATTATTAAAGATGAGAAAATCCCAGAGGATTGGCTCAAAAGTGTAATAGTAAATATATACAAAGGAAAAGGGGATGTGCTAGATAGAAGAAATTATAGGGGCCTGAAAATGCTTGACCAAATCATGAAGGTCTGTGAGAGAGTCTTTGAGGGTTTGATCAGGCAAAGCATCTCCATTGATGATATGCAGTTTGGTTTTATGCCAGGACGGGGTACAACCGATGCTATCTTCATAGTCAGGCAGATACAGGAAAGATACTTACTAAAAGGCAGGGATCTTTACTTTGTGTTTGTAGACCTGGAGAAGGCCTTTGATAGGGTGCCTAGAGATGTTGTGCAGTGGGCTACGAGGAAACTTGGTGTGGAAGAGTGGCTGGTGCGTGTGATAATGAAGATGTATGAGGATTCGCGAAGTGCGGTGAGGGTGAAGGGTGTACTGAGTGATGAGTTCGCAGTCCGTGTTGGAGTCCATCAGGGTTCAGTGTTAAGCCCCCTCCTCTTTATTATGGTCTTGGAGGCACTGTCTAGAGTTTTTAGAGGCGGACTCCCGTTAGAACTGTTTTATGCAGACGATTTAGTCCTAATAGCTGACAGTATGCAAGATTCGGAGGCCAAATTCAGAGAATGGAGAGAGGGCATGGCGAGAAAGGGTTTAAGAGTCAATATTAACAAAACCAAGGTTATGCATTGTAGATTGAGACGAGGCAATGTGGAAAAGAGCGGTGCTAACCTATGTGCAGTGTGTGGAAAGGGTGTGGGTGTTAACTCGATTCAATGTAGCATCTGTCGATGTTGGGTACACCATGGGAGTAAGCGCTGTAGTAGAATAAAAGGACCCCTGCCGAATAATAAGTCAGAAATAGAGAAATTTGAGTGCGTAGTGTGCAAAGGCGAGCTTGTGTTAAGTGATAATCCTGTGGGTGTGAATTTTGGAAATGAGTCATTGGAGCTGGTGAACAAGTTTTGTTACCTAGGAGATACCATCTCTACCGGTGGTGGGGCAGAGGCTGCCACTGTTGCTAGAATTAGATGTGGCTGGGTGGAAGTTCAGAGAACTGCTGCCAATCCTGACCATGAAAAGAATGCCTCTCCCCTTGAAGGGAAAGGTGTATGCCTCATGTGTTAGAAGTGCAATGACGTATGCCTCAGAAACATGGGCCGTTAAAGTAGAGGATGTCAGCAGAATGGAACGTAATGAGATGAGAATGGTGAGATGGATGTGTGGGGCCAAGCTACAGGATAGAATAACAAATGTTGAGCTGAGGAGATGTTTAGGTCTAAAGAGTATTAGCGAGGTGATGCGTACAAGTAGACTGGGATGGTATGGACATGTGGAGAGAATGGATGAACAAAATTGGGTGAAAAAATGCAGGTCTGTGATTGTGGAGGGAGCTGCACCAAGGGGTGGACCGAGGAAGACCTGGGATCAGACTATTCGTGCCGATCTCAAATCCAAGAACTTGACAAATGAAGCAGCTCTTAACAGGGTTGCCTGGAACACCACCATTAGGACAAGAGACTGAAACTGCACGTATGTGTGGAACACTCAAGTCTTAAAATGTTATGTATGTTTTATGTATGTATTGCTATGTTTTAAGGGTGGATGGTTAACTTTTTGGGCGATTTTTGCATGTATTCATTATTTTTCTAGTTTCCTCCCTAGACCTCTATCAAATAAAAAATAAAATAAAAAATCCATTAGATTTTTTTTTTTTTTTTAGGGTAGTTCAACCAGACCACCGAGCTCCCACAGGGCTGGCCCGAAGGATTAGATTAAAACGAACGACTATTCAAGATGAAGTAGGAAAAGTCAAAAGGGTATTAAATCTCATCAGATTAATTTGTATATTTTTCGGTAGGAAAATTCGGCCGGTTCTTCCAACATTACAGGCTCACTATCGTTCGCCAGGGAAAAAATAGACACCTAAACAGCACGAAAGGCAATAATGGTTGGCAAAAAAAAAAAAACGGATAACCCGGTTTTACCCACCTGGGTTAAAAAAAAAAAAAAACATAGTTTTGCCCACTTTCCTGTTTTTTTTTCTTCAAAATAATAAATTTAATATTATATTTTTTGTTTTAAATGATTGAATTTTTATATTATAGCATACAATATCAACACTAAATCATATACTTGATCTTATTCTACTTCACTGTTAAGAAAACACTAATTGCCAAGTATCTTTAATCTATTATTTTGGAAGTATAATCTTAACATCCGTACCTCAATAAACTTAAGATTATTACATTTCTTATCACCATAATATGTACGGTACGATGCTCAATGCAGACGCAAAAATGGGTACTTATTTTTGTTGTCGAGTTGCTTCTGTCAGCCTATAACAGATTGGAAACTGAGAGTAGGGGGGATAAATAGCAAAATGTTTATATTTTTAAAGAATATCAACCCCCAGGGGGTAAGGGGGCCTTCATCTAATGGTGGAGGAAAAAAGAATATGCCTCACGCATCCTACTGCGTGTCGTACAAGGCGACTAATAGGGGGGATGGCGATAGACTTGTGGACCAACAGCCATTACTATGCAATAAAGTGTTGATCTTAGCACTGTCTTGGTATGGCACTGCTGAGGCTGGTGGGGTGCGGATAGGTGCCCACAGGGGACTGAATCTTATCTGGGCGCTGTTTGGCACCACACCTGTGTCAGCAACAGTGTTTGCATGTTGGAGCAGTGTTGGGGCAGGACTTTATTGTTCTATAGTCCAAATTGCCTAATATACAGTAGAGTCTTGTTATGGTGCTGTCTTTTTGTAACACTGTTAAGGCTGGTGTGGTTGCAGATACTGCAGGTGAAAGTGCTGCAGGGAGACTCTGTTGAGTCTTGCTGAGGCATGGTTAGCATTATACCAACATCAGCCACAGTGATGACTTGGTGGGGCAGTGCTGTGGCAGGACTGTATTGTACTGCAGTACACTCCAACTACTGAAAGGCAACCCCGTCTGAGCCGCTACAATGCATGTAATGGAAAAATTACGTTAAACCATTGTATGTATGTATAACAAAATTGTTGTACCTGTTCTTATTTAAGAGTGAGAAGAAAAATAAGACATGCATCTCCTTTTTATCACAAAACCCTAAAGAGACGCACCTGGACATAAGGAGACGCAGAAGTGTTTAAATCACAAAAACACAAACAATTATATAAGTATCAGGAGGTCAGAAGTGTGGGAAGCCATGAAAAGAGTAAAGTTGGGGAAAGCACCAGGAATAGATGGAGTGTGTGGGGAAATGTTGAGGTATGGTGGTGAGATAGTGATCAAATGGGTATGGAAAATGTGCAAACTAGCATGGGAGAAGGGGAGTGCACCCGATGACTGGAAGACTGGCATAATAGTCCCCCTATATAAGGGCAAAGGGGAAAGAGGAGTGTGTGGTAACCATCGAGGAATATGTCTTCTAAGCGTAGTAGGGAAGGTATACAGTAGGGTAGTGATTGAGAGAGTGAGAGTGAGAACGGAGAAATGGATAGGCGACGAGCAGGGAGGTTTTAGGAAGGGAAGAGGATGTGTAGATCAGATTTTTACCCTGAATTGTGTTGTGGAGAAATAATTTGGAGAAGAAACAAAAGGTGTATGTTGCCTTTATGGACTTGGAGAAGGCCTATGACAGAGTGGATAGAGAAGGTTTGTGGAAAGTACTTAGAATATATGGAGTAGATTGCTGAAAGTAGTGAAGAGCATGTATGAGGGTGCAAAGGCGGCAGTACGTGTGGAGAATGAGCAGAGCGAGTTCTTTGACCTGAATGTTGGTTTGAAACAGGGGTGTGTGATGTCCCCGTGGTTGTTTACTGTATATATGGATGGAGTCATGAAAGAAATACTATCAAGAGCAGTGGATGTTGGTGTATCGCTGAAAAGGGAGGGAATTGAGTGGAAGCTACCTATACTGCTGTTTGCGGATGATACAGTTCTGATGAGTGATAATGAATGGGAGTTGCAGGGTCTGGTAAATGAGTTTGGAACAGTGTGTGAAAAACGGAATTTGAAGGTAAATGCGGGGAAGAGCAAGGTTATGGTCTTCGAAAGGGGTGAAGTCACAGAGTGTGAGGTGAAGCTGAATGGTCAGGCTATGGAGATCGTCAACTCTTTTAAGTATCTGGGCAGTGTGTTGAGTAAAGATGGGACTATGGATGAAGAAGTGCGGGACAGGGTACAACAGGGGAAGAGGGTTGTAGGAACGCTGAAAGCAGTTACAAGAAATAGGGTGGTCAGTATGGAAGTGAAGAAGTCCTTGCATGACAGTGTGATAATCCCGACACTGACTTACGGAAGCGAAGCATGGACGTTGGTTGAGAGACTCAGACCAAGAGTGAGAGCAGTGGAAATTAATTGCTTAAGAAGTGTGTGAGGAGTTACATGGAGGGATAGACAGATTAATAAGGAAGTAAGAAGGAGGTGTGGTGTGGAGGTAGATGTGCTGGAAAGTGTGAAAAGGAACAACTTAACCCTTTGGCGCACGATGACTCTATGTGCGTCATTAGGGTATTTTACCCTAAGCGCAAGATGACTCTATGTGCGTCATTAAACTTAAAAATATTCGCCAAAAATTAGGTTTTCGTCTGACGCGCGTCATATTTGGCACATATAGTCAGTATTAAGTCTAGTTCAATGGGTACAATTGGCAACCCCCTCAGTTTAACGATTGACTCACGGCTAGCATGTGAAGAGAGCAGAGTACAGCTCAGTCCGTTTTCGATACTTTCACGTTTATTTGTGTATCTCAGTAACTATTTGGTTTATAGTAATTCTGAAGTTACCAGTGGAATCCTCATAAAATTCCGCTTCCATATGTGTATGCAAATAAAACATGTGGGCAAAATTTTGAGCTAGCGCGAGTTGGAGATAAGGTACTTCAATTTTTGTTTTACAATTCTTATTTCGGAGTGCCCCAATGTGGTTGTTTTGTATTTATTCTATGTTTTTACTTGCTTATCTTCAAGTTCAATCAATAACGAAGCCGATGGTACCTCATTTATCCAAATACAGTACAAGGATTTTTTGGTGGACAAAACGTCACAGAAACAAATTATCGCCGGGCACAAAACTGGCTCTGAGTGAGCTGAGATATACTTAGGGAGTGAGAAAAAACTTTATTGGAAACTATAGGTGCGCCTAAGGGTTAAGATGGTTCGGCCATATGGAACGTATGGAAAGCGAGAGAATGACTAAGAGGGTGTACGAGAGCGAGGTGGAGGTACAGAGAGGGAGAGGTGGAAGGATGGAGTCAGGAAGTATATGAACGAAGGCGGTGCTGGTTGGGGGGAGGGACGTTGACTGACTGGGGACAGAGGTGCATGGGGGCGGTTTGTTCGTGGCCACGGCGTCGGGCAATAGATAGATAGATAGATTAACCTCATTGGTACTTGAAAGAAAGCATGGTACTTTTGGTTGTAAGTTTACAATGCTTAGACAACTAAACTGACTGACATAGGCCATATAATTCATATTATTAAATAGGCAGATAATATAACTTAACATACTAATTTGCTACCGTAATTATAGGCCATTACCAAAAGAGTTTAGAGGGTGCAGGGAAGATATACATGGAACATTAATGCTAGTTTGAGGTTTAAATCTAGTGCCACTCGCCCTCCCATGCATATTTGGTGCTAATACGCCTGTTTTATGCCTGCTTATCTCTGTAAATAATAAACGTTCAATAACCAACCAAATATCATGATCATGTACCTTCATTCAGCTTGAAAATGGTCAAAGACTGTAACTTTCTGGGTAGTCTGGTAGATATGTGAGCAACTCAAAAGCAATGACAACTTTTTAGGTTCGTGCTTGAATGTACGTGCGTGTGTATGTATAGGTCAGGCGTGCGTGTGTATGTATAGGTCAGGCGTGTGTGTGTGTGTGTGTCAATGTCGTGGCCGGGGGTGAGACGATACACAGTCTGACTGACAAAGGCAAGAGTTGGGCTCATTCATGTTGCCACTCCATTGAGTGATAAGGAGGGAAGTTGGGGAAATGGTGGGGGAAAGTAGGGAGAGGCATGAGGTGGGTGGGGGGCTAATGCTTGATTCGATTCCGATTTGCTGAGAGGGGGAAAGAGGTGTGTCTCCTTAGGTCCAGCAAAAAATATTTATTCCAAAAGAGACGCATTTCTCAAACTGATGCCATACCACACTGGTAAACAGCCATTCTCCTTACTATGTATGGTATACATAAGGTTGAGTTTCCTTCACCTGAGATCAAATAAAAGGTTATTATGCTTAATAATGTTACCAAAATATACACACATTTACAAGGACCCAAGGAGACGCAACCCAGCTACCCTAAGCAGACGCGCGTCTCCTTAGGTGTTGCGCAGTGCGTCTCTATTGGTCCCAGGGTAGCCCTTGTTCTAGTTAAGGCAGCTCCGTCAATGGTGAAGGAAACTCAACCATATTCATACAAGACAGAGAGGTGAGTATGGCTTTCTACCACTGTGGTGTACGACCTTCTGGCATCAGTTTGAAAAAATGCGTCTCTATTGGATTTTGTGTTTTTTGCTGGCCCTATGGGGATGCACCCTCCCTCCCCTTCAGCCGTGCAAGTAAAAGCCTCTTTGTCATGCAGGGGTATACTTCAACTCATGCACTATCAACTAACAATAACAGAAAAGAGGATCAAATTAGGGAACTGTGAGAAATTTAGCTTTAAAAAAAAAAAAATCTTAGGTTTTCCTTAACCCTTCAACCCCGGGTGGTACACGTGTGTACCATTATGTTTTGACCCGAGGAACCCGGGTGGTACAACATTGTACCATTGCTTGCTTATGTGCTTTCAAATGGCGCGCGTAAACATTTCGTTCCGTGGTCGCTAGGTGACGCCACCAGACACCATGTACGCCACCAAAACAGTCTCTACCCTGCCGCCAAAAAGGATACTAGCCCAAAAAGTGATTCCCCTGTGTCCGATTCCATGCTCCCTTCGACGTCTGCCCAGGTTCGTCGCGCCCTAACGCAAAGGCACGTACAAGATGCGTTGACTCCCGGAGGTATTGAAATAGCTTTGAGGAGTTATGAACGTGGTGAAGGACAAAATAGTGTTGATGACTTGGGCAGTGATAGCTCCGAGTCTTATCAGTCGCACTATAGTGAAGATTTAGACGATCTAGACGAAATTCATCAAAGAGACGCGCAATTTGTTGGATTTGAGCATGACGATGATAGTGATGATAGTACTGAACGTGATATAGTTGTGCAAGGTGATGAGAGTGAGCGAATGGGACAGCACTAGGTCGACTGCCAAGTTTAGGTTGAGTGACACGACACCTAGCCCTTCGCCAGCTAAATCCCCATTCAAGATACGTTTTTATAAGAAGCAAGTTCTTGAAAAGGCGGCCGCGGCAGCCAGGAAAGAGGCCCTAAAACTTGGTGAGGGAGCAGTGCGTGAGGGTGCCAGTGAGGGTGAGGTTGACCCGTCATTGTCTTCCTACCTTCCTATCTACCCACGCAACCCAAGTTGCCCCAGGCGCCCGCCATTCTTCCCCACCACCACCAGCACTGCCTAGGGTTGAGGACCCCCACTTTCGGCCTATTTACCCCGAGAGGAGACATACTACTAAAGAAAAGGGAAAAGGGAGAAAATAGGTGAAAAAAGGAGCTACAAGTAGGCGCTCTTTGTTCGAGGCTCCCGCGGCTTCCACCCCTGCCGGTCCCAGCCATACGCCCCCGCAACTTTCCCCAGGGTCCACCCCACCTCTCCAGCCTACAACAGAGATTCCTGACGATGTATTTGACCTCGCATCCATACCTGCACCTACAGACACTGAACCAGTGCTGTCTACGACTCGTCGTAGGCCAAGGAGCCCCGAACCTCTGCATGAAGATGACAGAGCCTCACCTGCCACTCCTTCCCCACCTCGCCGACCTACACGCCGCCCACGCATCATTCGTTCCCCGCGAGATTATGAGGGGGGGTCTGAAGATGAAGGGCACCTCACAGATGACTCTGGCCATGATTACATGGGTCCACCGTCAGGGCAAGATGACGGCTCTGACGACAACGACGATGACTTTATGGACATCGACGACCCTCAACCCAGACGCTTGGCCCAGGGCCGTCGTGCTCCTGGCCGCCCTGGCCGCCGCCCTGGCCGCCGGGCTGGGCCTGGGCGCCGTCGCGCTCCTGGCCGCCCTAGGGTGCGCGCCGCCAAAGTTCGTGGGCGTGCTGCCCCAGCTGCAGCTCCTCGTCAGTGTCGCCAGCAGGACCCATTTTATATTTTCAACTGGCAGGATGTGGCTGCTGATGAAGTGAATGACCCTGATGTAACCCCTTTTGATGAGGTACAGGAGGGTTCAGGAGTTACCCCAAGTTTTCCCGCAGGCCCCAATGCTCCACCACATGAGCTTTTTGAGGCATTTTTTGATAAGGAGGTTACTGAGTTTGTCATAGAGAAGACAAACAAGCACCACCAAATCCAGGTGAACTTTTTTGGCAAGGTGACCAAGGGCCACATGAAGCGGTGGACCCCAGTGACTCATCCCGAGTTCATGGTGTTCCTGGCAATCACCATGCTAATGCCTCATGTAAAGAAGCACAGGTTGGCTGACTATTGGATCACCAAAGATCTGATATCCACCCCTGCCTTCGGGAAATACATCTCTCGGGACCGGTACCTCGACATCCTCGGAGCGCTCCATCTTGTCACCAACACCGACATGCATCTCTCTGACAAGCTGTGGAAGATTAGGACGTTGTACGAGATGATGCGAGAACGTTTCACGTCATACTTCACGCCCTTCTGCAACGTCTGTATTGACGAGTCTCTTGTGCTGTTCCGGGGAAAGCTGAGCTTCAGGCAGTACATCCCCTCAAAGAGACATCGCTTTGGTATAAAGTTCTTTGTGCTGTGCGATTGCCAAACTGGCTATGTCCTGGACTTCCTGGTCTACAGCGGGAAGGAAAGGGACGTGGAAATAGACCCCCTCATTGGCTTTGGCGGAGCAGTGGTTCAAGCCATGATGAACCGGTACTTCGAGAAGAATCACGTCCTCTACACGGACAACTACTACACGTCCCCCACTCTCTCAAAGTGCCTCCATCAGCGCAAGATGGGGACTCTAGGCACAGTTAGAGCGAAAAGGAAGGGCATGCCAACTTTCCCTCCTAAAACAAGAAAGGCGATGTCTTCAAGAAGAAGTCGGGACCCATTTTGGCTATCCACTGGCACGACCAGCGGAAGGTCAACCTCCTGAGCACCGTCCACAAGGGGGAAATGGTTGAGACTGGCAAGGTGGATCGCCGCACCCAAGTCAGGGTGACCAAGCCCGATGCTGTAATGGACTACAACATAAATATAAGGCTGGTGGACAAGTCCGACATGCAGATAGGCTTCATCGACTGTCTGCGTACCTCGTGCAGATGGTACAAAAAGTTCTTTCTGCACATGGTGGACATGTCAATGCTGAATGCCTACAATATCTACAGGCTTCGGAATCCGCGCACACCCAGGAAGTTCAGTAGCCTGCGGAGGTTCCAAAAACAGGTGTTGGTGGAGCTCCTGGACAGGTATGCTACGCCACAGAGGGCAGTGGCACAACCTGGGCGCCCCGTTCAGGACCGCATGCAGTGTGCACAGTATCTAAATGTTCACAAGCTCGGTTACCTGCCTCTGGATCGAGATGGAGTCACCATTAGCAGAAGGCGGTGCCATGTCTGCTGGAACAGCCAGGTGAGGCCGAGGAAGCAGAAAAAGACCACCATGCAGTGTGTGGAGTGCCAGGTGTCACTATGTGCTATACCGTGCTTTGCTGAGTACCACACCAAGCAGGAGTACTAACTAATAATCATAGTGAAAGTACCAAAGACTGACAATATGTATGTATATAGGCAACAAGTGGAAATAAAACAATGTATTGTGATAAAAAAAGTCATGTATTATGAAAACATATATAAATAAGTGAAAAAGACACAATAAATTGTATATAAAACGTTTACAAAGCATATATCTAAGTGAAAGTGACATATGACATAAGATTAGATGGCCAAAGTATAATAAACACCTGTGATAATGAATAATCACTGCCTAATATAACAATAACCTACCTCAATTACTAATAAAATGTACCGTATCAAGTGAAAATGAGCATTATCAGTGACACTCTTCAAGCATATTTACCAAAGTGAAAGTGACACACGAAGTAATATTAGATGGCCAAAGTATAATAAACACCTGTGATAACGAATAATCAGTGCCTAATATAACAATAACCTACCTCAATTACTAATAAAATGTACCATATCAAGTGAAAATGAGCATTATCAGTGACCGTGACACTCTCTAAAGCATATTTATCAAAGTGAAAATGACACAACACCCAATACTTGATGGCCAAAGTACAATAAACACCTGTGATAACGAATAATCACTGCCTAATATAACAATAACCTACCTCAATTACTAATAAAATGTACGTATCAAGTGAAAATGAGCATTATCAGTGACAGTGACACTCTCTCAAGCACATTTACCAAAGTGAAAGTGACACACGAACTAATATTAGATGGCCAAAGTATAATACTGTAAACACCTGTGATAACGAATAATCAGTGCGTAATATAACAATAACCAGCCTCAATTACTCATATAAACTACGGTATCGAGTGAAAATGTGAAATATTAGTGACAATGATAGCCTAATACACATATTTTATATAATTGGACTCCAAATAACTATAATAACATCACTATCAATAAATAAAATCACCTCCGGGAGGTAAAAACTCTGGCGCGACGAGTGGCTAAGTGCGCAGTAGGTTAGCCAAGCCGGGGCCTGGGCCAAGGCGACGCATCCGAACGCGGGAAGATTTTCCCGCATAAAAATCACTCCACTTCCCGCGCTCGCCATTATGCAATCACTTGGGCTAGAGACCTCTACTCAACGGCATTCTACACATGAAGGTTTGTGCAATTTTTTTTTTTTTTTTATAACTTTGTGTCATGTATTTCAGGAGTAACAGGTGAATCAACATGGACCAAGATTCCTCAAAACCCCCGGTCACAGAGTACAGTCACGATCTACCCTAGCCGGGGTTGGAGGGTTAACCCTTGTCTAGCGGGGGTGTTTTGGGCTCATTTGGGCATATTCAGGCCCTCCTGCATGATAAATCAAGCATCTGCATGAACAAACAAAATATTAAGCAAAAAAACTAGGCACTAAAAGCTTCAAAATGAGACCAGAACGAGCTACGTAGCACTCTTGGTTCTCTTGCAGTGATGCCACGAACATGGGAGTTTAGCATATATCGGTATATTTTTCCCAGCTATGCTCACTAATGGCTACACTGCCGGCCTCTCGAGAACACAGGGAACATGAGTTAATGGGCGGCGGTAAGCCCTGGGAGTCGGCTGTCTGGCCCGCTGTGCTCCCGGCCATTTGCACTCGATTTTAACCCTTTAACCCTCTCACCACGGATGGGCTCTTAAACACCCATAAAAAAGCATATACCAGGTACCCGGAAGGACTCTTGAACACCCCTGTAGTTGAAAGCCTGTGAGCTCCGTGTGCGAGGCGTCGGTCCGACGCATGTAAACAACAGCCGGCTGGACCGACGCCCCGCATCTCCGGCCACAAGAAGGAGAGCGTCGCTTGTTCGTGTGTGCCTGTATGTTGTTGTTAAGTATCGAAAAGTGGTGTAAAGTGGCTGTTTTGGCCATAAAGTTATCTCCAATGAAATCATCATCACAGCTCAACCAGTTGACTTAGAGAGCTCTACTTAATGCCATTCTACAGGTAAATAACACAGCTACGCTTGGGGATGCGCGGGAATGCGGGAATAAGTCTGATTAACGAATATACGGTAGCCTAGCCTAGACGTTTTTCGGCCAAAACACCCGGGTTTCGAGGAATATATATATAATACATAGCCGGTGCTGGAGGGTTAAAAGCCTTAATAATGCTCCTAACTTGCTGCAAATTGGTGCACGACTTAAGTCGAGCGCCGCCAATAAAGGGTTAAGGAATTTGCGAAAACATTACTTTTTTTTAGTTCATCTCATCTCACCCAATAACATATGAAAATAAAATGCTGGTACTATGTGAGCATATTAGGTGATAGTTAAAGAATATTTTGGCCTATCATTCATGCATCATCTACTCATCTTATGCCTGTGCAAGTTTTTTTGTTTCAAGTGCGTCTCCTTGGGTCCAGTCGTCTGCATTGGGCATCTTACCCTAATACTGTTTTTTTTGCAAATAAGAATGTTCTTCTTGACTACATCAAGACAAATCATGTTACTTCTATTTTTCTAACAGCTTTTATAACTACAGTAATGGTTTTGCTTCCATTTGATATTTTTGGCTTCACAGTATCTTATGTTATTCTAATATAACAAAATTACTTATTTCAAATGAGGATGCACATATTTTATTCAATGAAAAAATAATCAGGTCACTTGTTTCCTAAATAAATCTAAAACCTGAAATAATGAGATTTTAATTAATAATGAGATTCCTTAAAAAATAAAAACGTTATTCCTTACTTCAAAGAAGAAAATACATTTGTAGGATTCTTCGCCATTTTAAGAATATATTTTACCGGTATAGCTTTCCTCCTCGGAATATTTTGAGATTTGTTTTATATTTTGCAAGAATGTTGTTCCTTACCTCAATTATAAACATAATTAATTTCCTCACTAACACAAAAATAATATGAATGAATGTTATGTGTGTGATTAGTTTGCTTGGGAACCAGATTAACTTGCTCATGTAGCCTAGTAATGTACACCCTATGTGGTGGATTGTGTTCTTTTATTTCATAAATTTTATTTTTAGTAAGCGTTGTTTCCACATAGCGATTTTGATAAGTTAACCCTTTCACGCACATATGACGCAGAGGTTGCCAGATTACCAATAAGAAATAGAGTTCTCTCACTCTTATAATTACCTCTCCAAAATTAGTTTTCTGCCAACAGCTAACTCAAAGACAACTGCAGAGGTTGAAGTAACTAAACTAAAGGTTTCTAAATACCCCTGATGGTAACAAAGGCTTTAAAGTATCCCCAATAGGCTCAAAATTGCATCATATGTCAGAGGGGGTTAATTTGACTTTATATTGTCTTTGTCCCAGTTTTGGTTTGTTTAGTTTGCAAGTTTTACATTTTAATTTAAATTTCATCATCACTCTCATCAACATCATCTCTGTCATTCACTGTTGTCAGGCGCAAATGCTTGTAAATTTTCACAAGCTTTGTGGCCTTCTCTACCCCAAGCCTGTTTCTCAGTTTTGGCCACACATGGCAAAAAGTTGAACAAATTCTCTCAATGGATGCTGAACTAGGAGGACAGCTTAACAAGTCCTTGAAAAATTGACAGAACCCCCTTGGAAGTGTGCCTTTCTTTATTGTTCTGTGCTCCATAAGCATCCACCATTTGGATGGATTGTGTTTGTACATACTTAGGACCTGGGGTTCAAACATAGAAGAGGGAAAAATATCACTATCTCCAAACCAAAATGCTAGTATGTATGGCAGAAAGTGAGGCTTATGTTCTTTGATCCATTCTTCTGCTTGCTCTTCTTGCTCGCAATCGAGATTGACTCCAGAACGGTTAGGGTCCATAAGGTTGGCCACATAAAAGAAAGGTTCTATTGCCTCTTCCATCCTTGATTTAATGGCGTCCTTGTGTGGAGCAAGCGTTTCACTCTTGAGTAACTTATTCCACGTATCTGTTGCTGAAGACAGAGTGGCTGAATCACTTTGCAGTGCATCAAGGGCTTCAGATACAATAGAAAGTTGTTTTTGCAGCTCAACAACTTCTTTGTAGAGATGAATGTTATTCAGGATTTTGCTGATGTTGTCAGGAACCTTGTGCTCATTGGATATCTCAACATATTTATAAAAGTTCCTTGTGAAAGTTGACAAGCATGCATTCTGACTGTTCCAGCGAGTGTCATTAGGAATTTGTGGCATCACCCCACCTTTCTCCTTCAGCCATCCATGTGGTTGATGGTGGTTGCGAAAATATTTCTGTACTTCCACTACATGCTTCATAACTGCCTGAGGTGAGACTACCTTTTCAAGTAAATTGAGGTAGTGAGCAGAACATCCATATGTTAAGATCTCTTTTAGTTCATCTTCTTTCTTCATAAGATCCTTCATTCGCTTAATTTTTGCCTCATTATCAGTTGACAAAGCAAACACACTTTTATTATACTTGCTTTTAATTTCCTGGACAGATGAAGACACAAATGTTGTACAGTATTCTGCAGTTTTCTTTTCAGCTCCTGAATCCATGGCCTGCAGCAGGAATGTACCTTTCCCAGTATGTACTGAAGAAGCAAGGATGGGGTCATTCTTTACAGAAGACCACCCATCCATGAATAATGTTAAAGTACAATCACTATCATTCAACTCGGAATACAGGCTCTCTTCTACTTCTTCATGTACTTCGTCGAGCAACTGTCCTTCTAAATCCTTCCTTGATGGCGGTGAATATCCTGGCCGAGCAGTGTTCATAAGTTCTTTGAAATACTTTCCTTCAGCAGTTAGAAAGAGGACATTGCTTGCATAAAAAAACCTGGCAACTGCTTTATCAAGGGCCTTTTGCTGTGATTGTGTTGTGATTATTGCATAATCACTTACTTTTCTTTGCAACTTCTGAACACCCACAAGAGATTTTGATGACTCTTTTTGTTGTTCTGTTCTAACTCCAGAGCTAATATTTAGACCTGGACTTGCTGAAGATGTTGATGGCTGGCTAGCATCTACATTTGATTGGGTTGATGTCATTAATGAATCATCATCAGACTACTCACTGCCAGTGCTAGTCAGCTGCAGTGATTGGCTTCTGCTCCTTTGTAGTCTCTTTGTGCGTTGGCTTCTGCTCCTTTTTAGTCTCTTTGTGCATTTATATAAGTGAGTTATTATTCTCTCAATTTTGGCACTAATTTCAGTACTGCAGTGCTTGCAAATCACTTTATTGATACCTTCCACTTTTGTTACGTCACTCCATTCATTTGTTATTTTTCGACCACAACCAGCTGTGCGGGGCATTTTTCTGATATCTAGAAAAGAAAACAAAAATGAACTAATTTTTCCCATTATTAATCATTTGAATATTTTGTTCTTTAAATTAATGTATACATAAGAACTCTGCTTAAGGTTGGGTAAAACAAATCTTAATATTATGTTGCTACTTCAAGGTAAATTTCATTATAGCTTTTACCTGGTGAATGTAAATTTTACAGCCAATATATACTGTACAATACAGTATATATTTCCTAACTTTTACGATTACCAGTAAGTCTGTTTTTGGTAGAGATGGTTTTTACTTAGTAGGGCAAATCCCAAATTCATTATATGCTATATTGTACTAGTAACCATCACATAAGTTAGATTGCCTCATATTACCAAATCTCAACAATTAAAACATATATATACTGTATGTTATATAGAGTATATTTGATTAGCTTTGAAAATGTACCAAAAAGCAATCAGTAGGCCTACTGTAAAGATAATGTGTACATTAATTTATGCAAGTAATGTTTAAATAATTATTAGTAAAAATAATGGGAAATATTAGTGTAAAATGACCATAGATAGGATAAGAGCAAGGCAGATGACTCCTTCTCCTGCTAGTGTGTAGTGTGCACTGATCATGGCTCATGGGTTGTGACTTGTGCAGTGCTCTCAAGCCTATCCTATCCAAACATGTTTGACAGCATAGCAGGCAGCCAGAGGGGTAACAGACAAACAAGTCAAAACATGATTTTGTTCATCCTACCCATTCAGATGATAGTTTGAAAATATAATTTTAATTGGGCTATTCATTATTTTATATACCGGTAACACTATTTTATTATATTTATGGTAAATTTTGAAAAAACCCACTTTTGCGCGGGCTTTTAAAAAAAAATTGGTTTTTTGCCAACCCTGCTAAATATTGACGACGAAATGGGGCGAAAGGTCTTAAAATCGACTAACTAATGGGGCAAACATCTTAACATCTGAAAACTAATGGGACTAAACAGGAGGGAAAATGTGGTCCAGAAAACCGGCCCATGTCCCCTTAACCCGGGAACTGCAGGGAGACTCTTAAGAGTTCCCCCGGCGGACTGCGGGAAGACTCTTAAGAGTCAGAGAAAACAAAAATCAACTTTAACCCTCCAGCCCCGGCTATGTATTATATATATATTCCTCGAAACCCGGGTGTTTTGGCCGAAAAACGTCTAGGCTAGGCTACCGTATATTCGTTAATCAGACTGCTTCCCGCATTCCCGCGCATCCCCAAGCGTAGCTGTGTTATTTACCTGTAGAATGGCATTAACACCTTACGAGCGGCCTATGCGGTTTATTTATGTGTACCGCCCAGCGGGGTGTTTTTAGCCAAAATAGGGCTGTTTACGTGATCATTTTCATGCCTAAATAAGACCCAGAACGTAAAACAAGTACCTATCCCTGAAAGGGCATAAACAGAGCTTTCGAATGACACCATAACGATCCTTGTATGATGGATAGTTTTCTTGCAATAACCGTGCAACGCGAGTGCAAAAAGCAGGTAATTCGGTACTTTCGGTACATAATTGAGTATGTAGCGAGTGAGAGAGGGAGGAGGGAGCTGAGATTTGTGTCAGTATGTTCGCCGCGGTGGTCTGGAGCAGTCATACGCTCGCTAGTCTCCTGCCACCACTTGTCTCTCTCTCTCAGCCACATTACGTGCTGAAATTGCCACTCGAGTTATGTCGAGCGCCGCCACATAGTCCAGCTTTATTTAACTCGACTTATGTTGCTCGCCGCTAATTAAGGGTTAAGTAGAGCTCTCTAAGTCAACTGGTTGAGCTGTGATGATGATTTCATTGGAGATAACTTTATGGCCAAAACAGCCACTTTACACCACTTTTCGATACTTAACAACAACATACAGGCACACATGAACAAGCGACGCTCTCCTTCTTGTGGCCGGAGATGCGGAGCGTCGGTCCAGCCGGCTGTTGTTTACATGCGTCGGACCGACGCCTCGCACACCAAGCTCACAGGCTTTGACGTCATGGGTGTTTAAGAGCCCTTCCGGGCAGCTCGTGTATGGTTTTTTATGGGCGTTCAAGAGCGCTTCCGGGAACAGAGGGTTTAAAAAAAAAAAAAAAAAAAAAAAATTGGGCCCCTGGGCCATGCAAAATATCACTCTTCTACCTCCCCTCCTTCCCCACTTTCCTCCCCTCCTTCAGTTATCACCTATTTTCCCTGTTATTCCCTTATTCTGAGGTATATTTTCGTGCTAACATTAGCGAGTTGCAAGCAGGGCATTGTCATCAGTGTTAGCAAACGAGTGCAAGAGAGAGAGAGAGAATATCGATCGACTGTGTCTCAGTGGCCTTGGGGGAAATTGGCGGGAAAGCAGGTTGCCTCACCCATACATTATATAACTCGCGGCCTATATCTCCGATTTTGACCATCCAAACGCTGTTTTCACTCGTTTTATTGTTGTTTCAGGTTAATACCTTTATAATTAACCCATAATAGGCGCGTATGGATAAGTATTAATGCTATTTATGGTAAAATGAATATTTTAGTGATGGAAACAGCTCAAATACGTCAGCACAGGGGGACGTTTCTAATTACCCCCATGCGCACTTCTTAGGTTAACCCGGCAAGTGCAGAAACACTAATAAGAGTTTTACTGCTGCGCTGCGGAACTCCATATATAATCCAAGGCCTAAAAATAAAACATTTAAACCAGCCCAGTATCAATTTTTTTTGTTTATTTTTTTTATTGCCCCTTGGCCATGCCAAATATCACTCCTCCACATCCCCCCCTTCCCCTCCCTTCAATTATCACCTATTCTCTCTCTTATTCCCTTATTTCGTCGATATATTTCGTGCTATCAATAGCGATTCATAAGCAAGCTGTGCTTGTATGTGCTACACAGCGAATGAAAGAGAGGGAACAAGACGACAGTGTCGCTCCAGACGTCGTGAGGGGTGGCAGGCTGGCTCAGCCTTCAGTTATGTAACTCTCGATCAAATTTGCCGATTTTGACCATCCAAACGCTGTGTCCACTTGTTTTATTGTTGTAACAGGTTAATATCTTTATAATCAACGTAAAATAGGCGCATATGGATAAGTATTAATGATATTTATGGTACGATGACGATTTGAGTGTAGGAAACAGTCTAAATACCTCCGCACAGGGAGTGGTGGCCACTACCCCACCTGTGCAGCGGAGAGGTTAACAAACAACAATCTCTCTACATGCAATGCTTTTGAATGGAGGCTAGGTAGTGTAGTGGAGAACGTCTCGGCCTCCCATCCCGGGTGGTCTGAGTTCAATCCAACGCTCAGTTATGAAGGTTTTCCGCATACTGTACACTGGTAACCGGTACCATTTCCCTTGAGCAAGTAAATGGGTAATAGTGTCTGGTAATAAACTTTGATCGAGAGCTATTGAATCTCGGAACGAGGGCTAGAGAGAAATGGTGCTATACTGTATAAGTTACCTGAACATTATTATTATTATTATTATTCTAGAGAGAAATGGTGCTATATAAGTAACCTGATTATTATTATAATTATGTACAAATGATGAAAATATATTGAACAAATAAACTATAACTAGCCTATGAGGAGAAACGTGGAATAAGCTACCATTTTTTTTTTTTTTTTTTAATTTTTTTATAATCGTAGTTTAACCAGACCACTGAGCTACAAAACGCAACTCTTATAGGGCTGGCCAATTATAATGTAAAACTTGCAAAATAAACAAATAATAACAAAGTAGGCTATATGGAGTAGTGTTACCTGGGTGAATGAGACTGGCAGTAGGTATGAGCTCCTTGGAAGGCTGCGACTGTGAGGACTCTACGGACTTTGAGGCAGTGTCTTTACTATGCTGGTTCTCCTGTATAGTCAACGCATCCATGCCTCCCAGAATCTTACCCACCTGAGATAATAATTGGGAAGTACAGTACACTCAAAACAAACATACACCCAGTTCCAAATTGGTTGGCCAGAAATTGTTAACCCTAATCACTGTAACTCAAAAAGGGCTAAAACAAATGGGGTGCAAATCTCCACACCTATTTCCTGGCTGATCCTTCCCAAATGGTAGACATATTAGCTTGATTACTATAATTGTTTGCGAGTTATAGAGGTTAATGTTCAAGGGTTTTGACCTACATATTTGGAACAGGGTATAGTGTGGTAATGAACACTTTAGGACACAAATTCCCACCACAGAAAGGCATACCTACCTACCGTGATAGCTGAAAATAATGAAGGGCAGACTTATGTATCTAAACAAAAACTACTGCAGTTTAAAAAAAAAAAAAAAAAAAGGATACACAAGTGAAGCAGTCCAGAACAGGAATGCTGCCATTAAGACAAGAAACTGAAATCGCACCCCATGTGGACTACACAAACTTTAATATTAGGCTACCATTATGTATGCATGAATTGAATACTTGTAATCTTATTTTTTTATTCATTTAACACCAACACCAAACACCTCCCAATGAAATCAATGAAAGCATGTGATCGTCCCGGGATTGGAACCTGGGTTACCACATACAGATCTTAAACACTCTACCAGTAATCATTACACCATCAAGAATGGTGATGGGCTGGTCTATCAGAGTGAGAACTGAGCGATCTCTGCCATACCCATAGCTTACTCCGACTGTTCCTTTTACTTATGTATTTCCTAGATCTCAAGTGAAGGCGTCTTTTCCGTGGATTGACCTCCCAATCTACCAACATTGGAAGCCAAAGCGTCAAATTTTTTCCTTTGCCCCTCAACTTTCTCTTCATAATTGCTGAGGGGCACAGGGCCCTGGGTGGGGCTTTGGTTTCCCGAGCGTTTCCGCACCCTCCTCAGCTCCCCGCCATGGAGTGGCTTCGGTCACCCAGGCTTTATTGTGGTAGGCAGGGAGGGTTCTGTGGGGGTGCTCGGTTATGGCCTTGGCCTTGCTCAGGGCCTTGGGGCTGTTCGGCCAGGCAGCTTGGGGAACAACAACAACACCATCAAGACAGTTACTAGGTATATGCACAAGCCTACGACATACTATCCATTCTTGAATACTGGATATTAATCTAAAAAAGTGAAGTGGATAAAATCAAAGCCTTCAATCTGACCTTGAGCTGAACTGAACTTTCTCGAGTCGGCCACCCCAAGCTACAAAATAAATAAATAAATAGAAAAAAATGGGGAATGTGTCTAAGTAGATAGATAGATAGATAGAAACTGACCTTGCCTAAAGAGATAGAGGAGTAGACGGAGGCCGTATCATGCTCCACCACTCTGAAGGGATGTGCGGTACAGGGTGGTGCGGGGTAGATTCCATCAGTGGAGGAGGATTGACTACCAGTGTGGTGGTGGTACTGTGGTGGTGGCGGTGATGGTGGGGGCATGGTAGGGTCGTCATCTTCGGTCTGTATAAGTCGTCGGACCTCTTGTTGACGTTGCCGTCGACGCCCCCCCATACGCACACGCTGAGCTATACTCTCATCGTCATCGTCGTCATCACCCTGTGCATATATTTGGCTTTTATTTTAAACTTATTTATAATTTTAGTAATATAAAAATTAATATTTAGCCAATATTTTATTTTTTGGGGAAGCTATAGACGTCACAGACAGCAAAATTTCTTTAAAAAACATTCTGTAATCATCATTAACAAAAGTGATGCCTTGCTGTACGACCCATCCCTATATGTACCGGTATGGAATTATAAAAAGGTAACAAAATTGCTTGGGAAACAGATTAACTTGCTCATGTAGTAATGTACACCTTATGTGGTGGATTGTGTTCTTTTATTTCATAAATTTTTATTATAGTAAGCGTTGTTTCCACATAGCGATTTTGATAAGTTAATTTGACTTTATATTGTCTTTGTCCCAGTTTTGGTTTGTTTAGTTTGCAAGTTTTACATTTTAATTTAGTAAGCGTTGTTTCCACATAGCGATTTTGATAAGTTAATTTGACTTTGTCCCAGTTTTGGTTTGTTTAGTTTGCAGTTTTACATTTAAATAAACAATATAATAAAGCGTCGTTTTACTGACCAGATTACCAAGAAGCGAGCCACTACAGGCACTGCTACACTCCTCCATGTCTCTGTTACGTCCCTCACTAAGACCGCTAACACTAACACACTCCTCGCGCTGCTGCTCCCCACCACCACCTTCCACACACACAAACTCCAGACCACCCTGACAACACACAAAATTGAATATGCAGTAGTTCCATCGTTTAATTAGAGCCTTTAACATATCAACCAAACACAGATGTTCCTATGTTTTACTTACTACAACCTTTAAATTTGTTTAAAAAATTAACATTACAACTGTACATATAAGTTAATACGGTACCAGGTATATGTAAATATTTTTAGTGGTATTAATAAGAATGAATTAATCCTACTTTTGACTAACTTTAATTCAGCAACCCATCTAGGGGAGAAAACCTAATAAAAATCTGGGTATCCACCCAGCCTCGTCAGCCTTGGTCGGCAACCTGTCTAGGGGAGTAAACCTTATACAAATCCGTACTGCTTACCTAAGGGTGAAGCAGGTTAGTGGATGGATTAGCCACACACCACTGTAGAAAAATAGTGCTAATAAGATACATAGAAAGCCTCGGAGTCGGACGGACTCTAAATTGAGTGGTTAAGCCTGTAAATCCTTCAGTAAACTGGCATGGGTTGTCCCTCTTACAGGGATAGGTCCACTTTGCGGAAATTTGTGTATGGCCACACTCATTAAGGGGAGTAAGTCATTCGGCAATAGATAGATACATATACTGTACTGTATATATATATAGTAGGGTAGTATCCTTACACTTAGCTGTTTGAGAGGATGGAGAAAGGGTGGTGGGGGAGGAGGCTGCATTAGTCCTGGTTGGTGGGTGGGTGGTGGTGGTGGTTGAATAAAACTTTGTGGTTGACTGGTTGCTGGTGGATGAATAAGACTCTGTGGTTGACTAGTTGGTGGCTGCTGTATGAGACTTGGTAGATGACTTTGTGGCGGCGGCGGCGGCTGTATAAGGTTCGGGGGTTGACTCTGAAGTGCCACATTTTTATCGACACACTGCAACAAATCTTGACCCTGTATAGGATTAGGTGAAGAACATAAATATACTGTAAGTTTTCGTAGAGCAAAAATAAAAAACTAAGGTAGAAGATACTAAACTTACAAAACAATGGTGATGGGCTGGTCTATCAGAGTGAGAGTTGAGCGATCTCTGCCATACCCATAGCTTACTCTGACTGTTCCTTTTACTTATATATCTTCTAGATCTCAAGTGACGGCGTCTTTTCCGTGGATCGACCTCCCTACTGCCAACCTAAAAGTTGGCAGATTGGGAGCCAAAGCGTCACATTTTTCCCTTGTCCCTCAACTTTCCCTTCATAATTGCTGAGGGGCACAGGGCCTTTGGTTTCCAGGGCGTTTCCGCGCCCTCCTCAGCTCCCTGCCTTAGAGTGGCTTCGGTCACCCGGGCTTTGTTAGTGGTAAGCAGGGAGGGTTTTGTGGGGGCGCTTTACGGCCTTGGCCTTGCTCGGGACCTTGGGGCTGTTCGGCCAGGCAGCCTGGGGAACAACAACAACATACATACAAGTTTAAAGACCGTTTTGTCCACAGAGAATATGGTTACAGTCTCACGTCCTAAATGGCAGCCCTGTCAAGTTCTTTATTTTGAGATCGGACTGGAGTACCTGATCCCACGCCATTCTAGGTCTACACCTATGCGCAGCTCCCCCCACGTTCACAGTCCGGCATTTCTTTACCGAGTTCTGATCATCCATTCTCTCTATGTGTCAAAACCAACCAAGTCGGCTCGTGCGCATGACTTCGCTGACACTCCTAATGCCCAGACATCTTCTTAATTCCTTGCTCGATACCGCATCCCTGAGGTAAACCCCACATATCCATCTCACCATTCTCTTCTCATTCCGTTCCATTCTATTGATATTCTCCTTTATATAAAAGGAATACTTACTACAAGAAGAGACATTGGAGACCGTTGAAAGAGCCAATCAGCTGGAATTATTGACATATAGAGGGGCTGTTATTTTGCCAGAGTTGCTGAAACAGAGTATAGTTCACAGGGCAGCATTATATCTGTACAGTAAAGTTGTTGTTTTTGTTGCTGTTTCCCAGGTTGTCTGGCCGAACAGCCCCAAGGTCCCAAGCAAGGCCATAACCGAGTGCCCCCACAGAACCCTCCCTGCTTACCACTAATAAAGCCAAGGTGACCGAAGCCACTCTAAGGCGGGGAGCTAAGGAGGGTGCGGAAACGCCCGGAAAACCAAAGCCCCACCCAAGGCCCTGTGTCCCTCCGCAATTATGAAGGGAAAGTATCTGTACAGTATAATCACTTTCCAGTCAGGCCCATACCAAGTTAAGGGGAGACGGTTCTATTTTTTCATTTATTTATTATATTTTTTAGTTTTCTCCCTAGACCTCAATCAAACTTAAAAAAACGTCCATTAGATCCCCCTTCTAGATTAATTTGTAAATTTTTTGGTAGAAAAACTTGGCCGGTTCTTCCAAAATTACAGGCTCACTATCGTTCACTAGGAAAGAAATCGACACCTAAATAGTATGAAAGGTCTTAAAATTTGAAAACTAATGGGGCTAAACACGAGGGAGAAGTGGGCCAGAAAAACTAGCCCATCTCCCCTTAAATACCCCTACAATATTGCAGTAATCAAGGTTCTGATGGAAAATTGCCAGAAAATTATAACGTCAAACTTGCAAAATAAACAAAACAAAACTGTGACAACACAGAAAGGACTAGCCCATCTCCCCTTAAATACCCCTACAATATTGCAGTAATCAAGGTTCTGATGGAAAATTGCCAGAAAATTATAATGTCAAACTTGCAAAATAAACAAAACAAAACTGTGACAACACGAAGATAAATGCAAAGGAACTAATCAAAATCGCTATGTGGAAATAACACTTAATAAAATAAAATTAAAATAAAAGAACACATTGCCATAAAAACCAGTAACCTGAAGTATATTCTTACAATAGAGAGAGAAGGAAGAGCAGCCGGATGGTCACGCAGGGGCCACTGGGGATCTTGAGGAGCTATAGAACTACTGGTTATCTCTCCTTCCAATCTGAAAGAGAAAACTAGGTAAGATCCTGTGTAGCGGGGAGAACTGTTTTTCAGATTATATTGGTGGACTACAGTAGGGTCCCGCATAAAACGAGTCTTGATTAAAACGACCGACCTAAAATATTAATATTTAATTTTCGATCAGAACGAATGTGATCACATAAAACGAGTCCGCCGCCAAAGTGGGGCAAATCCGAGGAGTTTTCATATAGAGCGCCGAAATATCGTACAGAACGCCGAAATATCGTACGCTCCTGACGGAAATTTACGCTTCCGGTGAACATTGACGATATTGGGCCACCAAAATGCTGTGTTCACATAAAACAAAATAGCATAAAACGCCCTCGTTTATCGACCATGTACTCGTTTTATGTGAGACCCTACTGTATTTATGAATGTAAAATGTAAAAATATATTGTAACATTACCAAATTATTGAGATACCGGTACTGTATATGTACAGGTCTCCCTGCTACACATGATTATACCAAAAACAATACAGTAGTGAGGCATTTATGCAACTTAGAGTGTTGTTTGTTTCTCATACATACATTGCATTAACTGTACATACCTTAAAGATTGAGTGATCCACAAAAAGAAAGGTCTCACATCCTAATTCCAGGCAGCCCTGATTAACCAAGTTCTTTAAATTTATATCAGACCTAAGTACCGCTACTTGATCCCACGTATTTTTAGGTTGACAATTGGCACAGCTCTCTCGATGTTCACATACCAGTACTTGCAGCTCTTCATCTAATTTATATCATCCATCATCTCCACATGCCTAGACCAACCAAGCCTGCTTGTGTACATCTCTTTGTTGATACCGGTACTCCTAATACTTAACCACCTCCTTAGTTATCTTCCATGCACTCTCTACAGATGATCTGAAGTCGCATGGATATTTTCCGAAATATATCATATGTTGACTATTTGTACCGGTATGTGATTTTTTTTATCACAAACCATTACCGTACATTAACATTAAATAACCCAACCCAGGTTAGTTTGAGTTAGGACCGTAAAGATATATACCTGCAGGGTGTCAAACGAAAGGAGTAATTCCTTTTTAGTTGTTACTATTGTACCGTATGGTATATAAGGATATCAATTTGTGGTTTATAGCTCAAATTATGTTTTTGGGAGTAATAAAATGGCCAAAACAATGTTATTTCATGACATCTTTCTTGTATTCCTTCCTAAATTAATTCATGGTTATCGATGAAGGAGCCTTTCACTGCGGTTCGCACGCGCTCGGTCACAACCATTCCTATGTTCGCTTCAAATTTGACAGTTTTTGGGTTGAAAGGGGGAAAAAAGCACCTCCTCACACCCTCAGGACTTATTGTCATTATCATGTATATTGCCAGCAGCGGGCAAATAACCGATGGCGGTTGGCCTTGGGATAACTTCTGGAAAAAAGGGTAAGAGTTGTGTTAGTGGACGACTGGGCGTACCGTCCACTTTGTTTACATAGTTGCATTCTCGCAGTTATATTCGCGTCTAATTTGACTGCTGTTATTTGCCCCTGCTGGTAATATATATGACAATAAGTCATGGGGGTGAGGGGGCTCAACCTATTATTGTATTCCACAGCCAGGTGTTGGGTAAATTGTGTTGTTACTGGCCGTGGGATACCGTACAATAATGGGTTACTCACCCCCATGACTTATTGTCATCATCATATATATTACCATCAGGGGCAAATAACAGCAGTCAAATTAGACGCAAATGGGCAATAATGTAGTTACCGGGTGTATCACCCGCCTTATTTACACTACCTGGATGCTTGCGATAGCAAGAATGTAGTTACCCGGTGTACCACCCGCCTTATTTACACTACACGGACGCTCGCGATCATGTTCCCGTCTATTTGACTGCCGTGGGATACAATAATAGGTTGAGAAGGGGCTTTGCTCCCCTCACCCCCCACATACTTATTGTCATCATCATATACATTGCCAGCAGGGGGCAAGTAACAGAAAAAATAGACGGGAGCTTAACCGCGAGCAACAACCTATGTAAACATGATGACAGTCGGACCGTACACTCGGATACTACATCCTTCCCCTCAAATGTAACTGCGAGCGTGCGACTATGTAAACAAAGCGGACGGTAAGCCTGCTATCACAACTCTTACCAAAAAAGGTCAAATTAGACACAGTAAGCTGCAGGCGTGCAAATATCACCGTGAAAATCTCCTTCAATATTATCATTAAAGTTACCAAACAAATTGCTCCGGTTTGACACCCTGAATTGTTATTTAGGTCTCTACCTGAAATAATGAAATTTGTTATTGTATTTTAATTTTTCATAATCTTTGGTGATTTTGCATTCTCCATGACTCAAGGATCAGTCATATGTTGTTATCTTATAGAAAATTTCTTGGAAAGTAGGCCTAGTGTCAGTATCCTGCATAGGCCTAGGGCGGTCTATGTCCAGTGTTACACAGCCTTGATTTTTCATTTTTTCTTTCTATTTTATTTTAGGCATTTATATTTATATTTAGGCAAAGGCCATAACCGGGCGCCCCCTGAAAACCCTCCCTGCTTACCACTAATAAAGCCCAGGTGACCGAAGCCACTCCAAGGCGTGGAGCTGAGGAGGGTGCGGAAACGCCCGGGACACCAAAGCCCCACCCAAGGCCCTGTGCCCCTCAGCAGTTTTATATAGCAACTTAGCAAGGATCATTGCATTTGAGTGTTGCCATTGGATACAGGATGGGTTGAGGGAGGCGCTGCTCCCCCCCCCCCCCCCCCACTGACTTATTTAAATCAGCATCTATGTTTCCAGTAGGGGGCTTAATTAGGTTTTGGGGTATACACTAATGACTGAATTGTGGTTTGAAATATCTCCCGAAAATTGACAGCCATGATGGCTTTATACAGAGGAAGTTGAAATTTGTTTGGTCTTTTGTCTCTTATAATTTGTGACGCATATCCACTGACCCTTGCTCCAACACTAAAGTAGGCCTAGTCTATGTTATATTAAGTTTGTATAAAATATCCTATGTAAATATTGATGGCTCTGGAGGCCAGGTAACACTGGACATTGTCCCCTAGGCCTAAATAAAAATTATTTCTGAAAGAAATTAAGGTTAACTTTGTATATTTAATAATAATGACTTATGACTAGGCCTAAAGCCCTAAACAAGGGATTTAGTAACATGTAAAATCTCATTTGCCAGCTGGCTACCTGCCTACGGCGGCGACCCTACGCTAGCGGCTAGCCTATTCAATGTGACGCCAAGTTAAGCACAGCTTAGGCAGCTAGGCTAGGCTATAGCCTAGGCCTAGCCAAATTTCCTGAATAGGGATGCACTTCTATATTTGTTGTAGGCTATTCCTTCATGATTCAATTGGGCTTAGGCTACATCTTTTAACTCTAACTTAGCCTACATTGATGGCTAGCCCAACAGGGTTTTCAAGGCAGCAGTCCTGTCTCCAGGCAAGGTTAACGTATTCTAGTAGGGTAGGCAGAATGGAAAATCAATGATTCATGTACGTTCCTGTCCTTAAAAATTATCCCAATAAATATATAGGCTAGGTGTGACTATGATAGTAGCCTATGAATAATGGTGTAGCCTAACTATGAATAGGCCTAGCCTATGACTGAGGTGTGTGGTGGTGATGATATACTTAGTGATAGGTCCTGGGTGGTGAGGTGTGGTGTCTGAGGCATCATAAAACTCATCTGCATCACTATCAGACGACATGGTCACTCAGGTACGTTCTGCCCGCCCTGATATTTTCCATTTAAGTGGATATTACAAGGTTTTACATCTGCCAAGCCCACTATACGTCAGCTGACTGTCGCCATTGATGTTTACGCACTGATAATGATCCCTGATTGGTCCAGAGGTTGTGACGTCATTTCCCGCGCTCATTCAACTTGATATTTTTCTCCCTGAATTCAACACTTGTAAGTTCTGAGATAGTTTATTATATAATATAATTGCATTAATTGGTAATATATATATATATATATATTACCAATTAATGCAATTATATTATATAATAAACTATCTCAGAACTTACAAGTGTTGAATTCAGGGAGAAAAATATCAAGTATCTGCCTTGCTTAGGCCAATCGGCTTTCTGCAGACTCCCATTTTCTTATGTTCTTATGTTCTATCCACTCTGTCATAGGCCTTCTCCAAGTCCATAAAGGCAACATACACCTTTTGTTTCTTCTCCAGATACTTCTCCACAACACAATTCAGGGTAAAAATCTGATCTACACATCCTCTTCCCTTCCTAAAACCTCCCTGCTCGTCGCCTATCCATTTCTCCATTCTCACCTAATATACCTAATATATACCTAATATACCTATAATTAATATACCTAATTACGTTATATACATATAATTATATATATATATATATATATATATATATATATATATATATATATATATATATATATATATATATATATATATATATATATATATATATATATATATATATATATATATATATATATATATATATATATATATATTTTTTTTTTTTTTTTTTTTTTTTTTTTTTTTTCCTATAAAATTATTCCAACTACTCCCTCTTGGGCATAGGCTGATAGCCTTTACACTCTACCGCTGAACACGGTGAGGCCCGTGAGGTCTTGTTCCAGCCTAGGGAATGAGACATGCGAAGAACCCATTCACGGCTCGAACCCAACTCCATCTCTGAAGCTGCTTCGCCCCTGCGCCTCACAGTCTCACTCCCCAGGCTCGGACCCTCACTCTCAGAACGCCACCTATTGAGCAATTAACTCACTAGGCATTGCCCCCCTGTAGCATATTTTGAATATGGGAATATTCATACAGTGCTATTTAATCAGGGAACAATGAGGGTATTTTGTTTTGGCATTTCGGTGTGATATATTGACACTTTGTTATGGCTATCATTTGACGATTTTATTCACATTAGGAAAAGTATATGGAGGTCAGAGGGTTAATTGAGATAGTATATAATTTCCCAATGATAGCCAGAATAAACTGTCAAAATGCAGCACAATCTTAATTTTTTTTTCAGCTGGGGGTGGCTGACTCGAGACAGCCTTGTGGCTGAAATGAATACCTTCCTCTTTAGAGTTTAGGAGTGTGGTGAGTCATGTCATGTATGATGATGATTATATACAATACCTCACCCAAGGTTTGTGCACATGGTTGAATATATGCTTAGAAAATTCTCGTCCATGCTTATATATCTACTTCAGACTACTATTACAGACTGCTCGACGACGTATAGGCTACAGATGTAACACATACAACAAAGCCACTCCAACAGCTTCCTCTTTCTTTAATACCCCATCTCCCCTCTCAGCACTATTCGTAACCCATACAAAAAAACAACAACAACACTCCAACAGCTTCCCCTCTCTGTCTAACACTCCTTCTCCCCTCTCAGCACTCTTCGAAAAGTAGATACGAGGTGCCGTTGTAAAGGCTTATCGCTCAATACCTTCACCAGGTCAGGTCAGGTCATTAACTATTGGGAATGCATCTGGAAGTGACTGACTTGGACACATTATCATTGGGCAATAATAAGAGTCAATTTAAGTATATAAATAAGGAAATAGTCCTCACACTCTACAACGCTCTGATACGGCCTCACCTGGAGAATACTGTTAAATTCTGGTCTCCTTCAGTAGAGCAGTTTAAGAAGAGAGTAGATAGTATTTTGCACACTCTGTAATGAGTGTAGTGCACTAAACAGTCTCCTTCCACTTTGAGTATCTCCTCGGAATGTACCACAAGGTCTCTGAGATACTAACTATTCCTTGCAACTCCTTGTAACTCAGTCTCACTCTCTCACACACACACACACATTCTCTCTCTCATATATATATATATATATATATATATATTGATGGGGGACGAATTAGTGTCAGGGGGGCTGGGGGACGAATTAGTGTCTGAGGGCTTGGGGACGAATTAGTGTCTGGGTGGCTGGGGGACCAATTAGTGTCTGGGTGGCTGGGGGACGAATTAGTGTCTGGGTGGCTGGGGGACAAATTAGTGTCTGGATGGCCTGGGGACGAATTAGTGTCTGGGTGGGTGGGGGACGAATTAGTGGGGGGGGGGGGGGGGGACGAATTAGTGGCTGGGGGACGAATTAGTGTCTGGGTGGCTGGGGAACGAATTAGTGACTGGGGGACGAATTAGTGACTGGGAGGCGAATTAGTGTCTGGGTGGCTGGAGGACGAATTAGTGGCTGGGGGACGAATTAGTGGCTGGGGGACGAATTAGTGTCTGGGTGGCTGGGGGACGAATTAGTGGCTGGGGGACGAGACGAATTAGTGGCTGGGGGACGAATTAGTGGCTGGGGGACGAATTAGTGGCTGGGGGACGAATTAGTGGCTGGGGGACGAATTATATAGTGTCGGGGTGGCTGGGGGACGAATTAGTGTCTGGGTGGCTGGGAGACGAATTAGTGGCTGGGGGACGAATTAGTGGCTGGGGGACGAATTAGTGGCTGGGCGACAAATTAGTATCTGGGTGGCTGGGGGAGAAATCAGTGTCTTAGTGGCTGGGGGACGAATTAGTGTCTGGTTGGCAGGGGGACGAATTAGTGTCTGGGGGACGAATTAGTGTCTGGGTGGCCGGGGGACGAATTAGTGTCTGGGAGGTTGGGGGACGAATTAGTGTACGCTGGGGGATGATTAGTGCCTGGGTGGCTGGGGGACGAATTAGTGTCTGGGAGCTGGGGAACGAATTAGTGGCTGGGGGACGAATTAGTGTCTGGGTGGCTGGGGGACGAATTGGTGGCTGGGGGACGAATTAGTGTCTTAGTGGCTGGGGGACGAATTAGTGGCTGGGGGACGAATTAGTGTCTGGGTGACTGGGGAACGAATTAGTGGCTGGGGGACGAATTATAGTGTCTGGGTGGCTGGAGGACGAATTAGTGTCTGGGTGGATGGGGGACGAATTAGTGTCTGGGTGGCTGGGGGACGAATTAGTGTCTGGGTGCCTGGGGGACGAATTAGCGTCTGGGTGGCTGGGAGACGAATTAGTGGGTGGGTGGCAGCCTATACACTGATATATATTAAATTAACTAAATACTTACTATTTGTTTATATACTAACTAAATACTTACTATTTGTTTATATACATATAATGGTCAAATTCAATTTATACCCTTGCAATGTATCTAGAAAACGAGGCAATAATTTATCACCAGAGTTGCCGGATACTTCTATAACCTTCATCTATATATGAAACTTTTCAAGCATCTTTTTCAGGTTATATGTCATGAAACTTCTTCTATATAAATCATTGGAATTCATTTTGACAAAATGTAGGTGTTGTTGTATCAATAAACTATATGTGTGGCGATATTTATACGAGCTGTGAGTCACATGACTTTTAGGCGGGAAAGTTGGAAACTGCCTTGCGCAGAGTAGGCCTAATTTCTGGGAGGGCAGGCAGGCTGTATTTTCGTGTGATATAGTTTTGCTAATTTCCACTTCCACACATATAATTCCTTACCTCAATTATTACCACAACCTTAATAACCGTGATGGGCTGTGGAAATGCTCAGTATTATCGCCAGGAGATATGTAACATGGACAATAAACAGCGTGAATTGCTGTATCTTGCTGTGGAATGTCGTAACTGGTAAGAAACTATTCGTTGTTGAGCCCTAGTTGCGAATATTTTATGCACATTTACATTTGTAATAAGATATAGGCTAATAACGGGAATACGAGAGCTCTTTCTTAAACTGAGTAAGCACGTCTAGCTTTAACAAAAGTAGCTTAGTTAAACAAAATAGCTACCGTATGTGTGTTTCTCGAAAAATTTGCTTAGCCTATTTATTTAGCCTACCCTTGATCAGTTTAATTTCATCAGCTGAATACAATTGCTTAACGTTTGGTAGAAAACTAAAAGATCTATCCTACCATATTATGATTAAATATCTATATAGTCTATCTAATTGCCAGACGTAATCCCTGAGAGGGTGTGGACGTTAATGAATCGCCTTCATATGCTTCCATGCAACGCACTCGATTATCTAGCTTGTTGTTGTTGTTGTTGTTGTTCCCTAAGCTGCCTGGCCGAACAGCCCCGAGTCCCTGAGAAAGGCCATGGCCACGATCGGGCTTTCCCACAGAGCTCTCATTGAGTGTAGATTGTGTTGTTGGCGTTAGTGGTTGTGTGAAATGCAGTCTTCTATGATGTGTTTAATGGTATGGGGTGCTGTGTTACATCCCGGGCAGGCGTCGACAACGGAGTCATCCAGTCTCTTCTGATAGCTCAGGAGAGCTGGATGGTGTCCGCATCTCAGCCTGGCCAGGTGGACTCTGTCCTCGCGAGGAAGGGAGGATTCGGAAGGATGGATTTCGGGAGGTCGTGCATGCAGCTGTGTGTTGTCTGTGAGTGAGTGGATGGATCGGTGAGAGATATGAGTATGGATGTGCTTCTGGATGTTGGTTCGGGGTGGGCAGGGAGGGAGAGAGGACAATAATTGTGTGTGATACCGTGTGCTGGGTGTTGTTTTGATATTTCTTGGTGTCTGTGGGTGTGTTGCCATGTAGTTTAGTGGGTGGTCTTGGTTCGTGGAGGCTGCTGCCAGGAATTGAGTGCCTCTCATGTCCAGATGGTCTTTGACTTTGAGGATTTTGGTTTCTTGATGTAGGTGATCTGTGGGTGCAGTAGCTGTGCAGCCTGTAATGATCTTCAGGGCTTTGTTTTGAATAGTCTGTAAGGTCTTATGATGTGTTTCAGCTAGGTTAGAAGCCCAGGCTGGGCTTGCGTATTCCATCACTGATCTTATGTATTGTTTATATACTGTGGTGGTAGTTTCTTTGTTGTGTCCAAATTTTGTGTGAGCAAGTGACCTGAGGGCGTTAAGTCTGGGTGTCAGTTCTTTTTAATGTTTGTGGTGTGCTGTTTGAATGTCATATGAGTATCATATGTTACTCCTAGGATTTTGGGTGTGTGTGTATGTGTTAGGGGTGTGTTGTTTATGGTGAGTTGAGGGATGTATTCGTGTTCTCCTGTCCAACTTGTGAGCAGGGTTGCGGTGGATTTGGCTGGGGCTAGATTAAGTCTGTTTGTAGTGCACCAGCCATGTAGTGTGTTGAGATAGGGTTGAAGGAGATCTGTTGCTCTTTTTGGGTCATGGTGTGTGCATGTGAGTGTTATGTCATCTGCATAGGAGGCTAAGTTTATTTGGGGCGTATTGGGTGTAGTTATATCGTGCATGTACAGATTGAAGAGTGCGGGCGATAGGACGGATCCTTGTGGGACTCCGTTTGGAAAGTTTCTGATTTTAGATGACTGACCGGCAAAAGATACGTGTGCACATCTGCCTGCTAGGAAGTTGGCCAGCCACCGTTTTGTGTTGTTGTGCATGTTTGTGTTGTAGATTTTGTTTGTTAGGTTGTGGCGGGGGATGGCATCGAAGGCTTTACTAATGTCGAGTGTGGCTAATAGTGATCTGTGTGGTGGTCTAGCTGAATTGATGCCGTCGAAAGCTCTTTGTGTAAGGTCTGTGAGAAGAGTGTTTGTGGAGTGCAGTGGCCTAAAGCCATGTTGTGTTGGAGCTAGGGGTAGGTCAGGTGTAATTAGTTGTAATACTAGGCGTTCCATGACTTTGGAGGGGGAGCAAAGGAGTGTGATGGGGCGGTGCGAGGAGGGTAACGTGGGGTCTTTGTTGGGTTTGGGGAAAGTGATGATACCATGCTTCCAAATGTCTGGTATTGTGTTGTGTGAATAGCTGTAGTTTGATATGTTAGTGAGTGCTTGTATGCCTTGTGGTCCCAGGTGTCTGAGGTGTATGTTGCTTATGTTGTCTAGGCCACAGGCGGGTGAGTGCTTGAGATTGTTGATGATATGCTTTGTCTGGTGATTGGTGAAGGGTGTATAGTCAGGGTCTGTGGGGAATTGTCTCTTACGTCGGATGACACGTCGGTCGTCTTTGTGAGGTTTTAGGTGGCTGACATGTGAAAAGTGATTGATGAGAGTGTTTGCTTGTTGTTTACATGAAGGAGTAGAGTCTGTTGTTGTGATTGCAGCATGTGATTGTGTTGTGTTGCTGTTGGAAAGTGTGATGCTGTTTAGTGTTTTGTATAGTTTTTTGGGGTTTGTTTTGTGATCAAGTGTTTGTAGGAAGTTATTCCAATTTAGTTTTTGTTGTTCTTGTATTTTGTTGTTAGTTTGGGTGTTGAGTGCTTGAATTTGTTGTGTGATGTCTTGTGTGTGGGGTGCTGGGGAGTGTTTCAGTATGTCGCGTTGTCTGATGAGGTTTTGAATTTCTGGTGTGAAGTTGGGGTTGTGTCTTTTTCTGTTACCTCTTGGAATGTGTTTCTTGTCAGCGTTTTGGATAGTTTTATTGAGTATGTGTACAGCATTGTTGATGTTAGTGATGGGTGTACTGTTTAGAGTTGTGAAGTGTTGTTCTGTCTCATTTGTGAATGCTTCCCAGTTAGCTCTTTTATAATTGGTGTATGTGTGTTTGTGGCTAGCTGGGGTGAGTCTGGTTTTGGTGGTGATAATGATCGGGAGGTGGTCAGAGCCTAAGGTTCTGACCACCCTCCAGGATGTTGTGGGGGCGAGTTCTGGGGAGCAAAAGGTGATGTCTGGAGATGATGGGTTATAGAGGGCTTGGTGAGGAATATGGGTATGTTGATGGATGTCGTTAAGGATGATGAGGTTATCGGTTTGGTTTTGTAGTACCAGCCCTCTGTCTGTGTCGGGGTTGTCGACAAACCAGGCCGACGTCTTGGCGTTGAAGTCACCACCCAGGATGATGTGTGGGGTGTGTGGGGTGTTTGTGATGTGTTGTAAGTGTGTCTAGCTTGTATATATATATATATATATATATATATATATATATATATATATATATATATATATATATATATTTTAATGCTAGGCTAAAACAGTAGTAGGCCTAGTAATGTACAGTACAGTACCTTGTGTGTATTTTCCAACAGCCAAAGTAAGCAACCCTATAGATATTTAATTGGATATTAAATGAATGACAGTGCAAGTTAGTTAGTTTCTGACAATGTATAAAATTGTACATGTCTATAATGTGCAACCAAATACTTTCACGGTTGCTGCCTAGCTGGGTTTTAGGCAATGTTTACGTACGTAACAGGCTACCATAATCAGAATTTTGTTTTGCTATATTTGTAGACTACAGCCTTTGCATGACACAAGGTAAGGTTGCGTTATATATTATATCAAACAACTCACGGTGTTTAACATAGCCTAACCTAACTGAGGGTGAGGTGGGATTGTTATGGGTAACGGTTTATAGGGCCTATTCAGTATTGGTCAACTATAAATAGGCCTACCAATTATAATTATATGATGTTATTTCTTTGTGTGTTGCGAATATATTGTATTTATGTAAGAAATATTACTGTTGGTAAAGTATGCATCAAATGTCCCGGTAATGCATATTGTACGCTAATTCGGTTTTGCACCATATGCTTACATGGGTAGATGGTGGATTTTCCGTTTCACATGTCCATTTTTATGACCACTCAGCTACCCCTCCCATACCGGTATTTAACTTAAAAGTATATATATATATATATATATGTATATAATATATATATATATATATATATATATATATATATATATATATATATATATATATATATATATATATATATATATATATATACAGTATATACGGTGTGTGTGTGTTCATTCTTACATATCTTGCTTTGGTAGAACTAGGTTACCGAGAATGACAAAATATAAGTGTAACAATACAAGATTCTGTAAACTGTACGGAACAATATCTGGCAATTAGGCTGCCAAACATTATCTGTATAATTTACATGATTCTGTAAAAACTTCGACAGTAACACTGTTACCTATTCAATTGAAATGTAAATTTAGCAGATATATTCTGTAATTTTTTATAGATAATTTTGTAATTTTTACAAGATTTTCTGTAAAAATTACAAGCCAGTCTGTAAATTCCACAGTGTATTTTTGTAAATGATTATACAGAATGCTGTACATTTTACAGAGAATGTTTGGCAGCCTAATTGCCAGATATTCTCTGTAAATTTTACTGATTTTTGTTTTACAGTGGCGCATGCAATCGATCGACTATACAGTAGACCAAACCTAGCACTGCCTCCTTAATCCTTTATGCGATTACCACTTCTGTCTAGCTACCACTGAGCGATTTACTTCGGCATAGGAAACACCTGAGAGAGAGAGAGAGAGAATTATCTACATAAGAATAATATACCGTACTGTATATTCAAAACAATACTGGTTATAAATTTCCCGCGCTTTTTTGCCAGATCTAATGCGCGGGTAGGAGCGATAACACGACACTGTGGCTGGCTAAGCACAAGGAATTAGCGCCAAAAATACCTACGAGTCAACGAGCAAATAAAGCCTTTCATCTAATAGAAAAATCGAGCCCCGAATTACGAAATGAGCGGGAATAGATTGCAGGGGGTGTCAATCCGGTGCAGTGTTGCCAATCTAGCTACCTTCCCGCTAGGTCTAGAGGTGTTTAATCTAGCGGCACGAATTCAAGCGATATTTGGGAGATTTGAGCCATTTTCGATCAATATTTTTGAGATTAGGAGGATTTTACTTCGATCTAGAGGCCATTTTTTACATCTAGAGACATAAATTCTAACGATATTCTGGAGATTTGAGCCATTTTAGGGTAAACATTCTAGATATTTAGAGGTTTATACTTCGATCTAGAGGTAAATTTGTACATCTAGATCTAACGACATGAATTCTGGCGATATTTGGAGATTTGATCCATTATAAAGTAAAAAATCTGATTTAGAGGTTTAGGCTATAGGCTACTTCGATCTATAGGCAAATTTGTACATCTAGCGACATGAATTCTAGCGATATTCTGGAGATTTGAGCCATTATAGAGTAAACATTCTAGAGATTTAGGGATCTAGAGGCAAATTTGTACATCTAGCAATATGAATTCTAGCGCTATTATGGAGATTTGAGCCATTTGGGAGATGTTGGCATTATTCTAACGATTTTCTGCTATTATTTACTATCTAGCGGACTTGATATGGCAACCCTGTGTGTGGCGGGCTCTGTTATTATTCCGGGACACCATTATTATTACTCTCTTATACGGCAGCACCAGTCGAATACCTTAAGGGGGGGGGGGGGGGGGATGGGCTATTTATTTGCTAATATATTTATATATCTCCATCAAGCTTTAGAGATAAAAAAAAAACACGCTCAAGATATATTTGTAAATATTTCGGTAGACCCTCTAATTGGTATCAGCCATATCTAAGCTTCATTTCTTCATAGCGAGTGAAATACACAAACATGTTCCTACACTTACCCACCCTATTCAACATCTGACAGACATTAATACAGCACAGAGCGAGCCAAACGTAATGACAGCTGGGACATGACTTATTAGCGCGACCGTACACCCAGGATTTGGCTCTCTATCGCTTATTCAACTGGTGGGGGGGGGGCACTTAGTACACGCACCTCCTTCATACACACACGAAGATTAAGGGGGGTCACCTACATATTTTCTCTTTCTCCTTTTCTCTCTTTCCCTGGCTTGTATCCATTCGGCCCCATTAAGTCAACTGTTTTAAGACGTTTATCTACATCCAGGTGTCGATTTCTTCCTGGCGAGCGATAGCGAGCCAGCAATGTATGGAGAAATTTTTCTGTCGAAAAATGTACAAATTTAGCTTGCTGTCAAACCAAAAATACATATATGCTGGCTCGCTACCGCTCGCCAGGAAAATATTGACACCTGGATGGCGATAAACGTCTCAAAACAGTAGGCTGAATGGGGCCGAATGGATACAACTAGCCAAAGAGAGAGGGAGAGAAAGGGGAAAAAAAAAGCGAGGTGGGCTCCGAAACATTAGTGAAGTGTGGCGTGCTATTACCGTGGAGTTATTTGAAACGTGCAATATCAGATTTGGGTAGGAAATTAAGGGGAGGCAGACCGTTTTTCTGGACCCCCTTCTCCCTAGTGTTTAGCCCCACTAGTTTTGATATTATAAGACGTTCGGCCCATTAGTTTCGCGATTTTAACACCTTTCGCCTCATTTAGTTGTCAATTTTAAGACCTTTCGTGCCATTTAGGTGTCGATTCTTTCCTGGCGAGCGATAGCGAGCCTGCAATCTGAAGAGGAAACGGCCTTCGGCCGGGAAATTTTTCTACCGAAAAATGTACAAATTTATCTTGAAGGGGGGTCTAGGGGGTGTTTTTCTAAGCTTGATGGAGGTCTAGGGAGGAAACTAAAAGAATATATGAATAAATGAATTAATAGACTAAACAAACGGCCAGTCTCCCCTTAACAATGCCGTGTAGCTTATATTTGAATGGAGTATTATTATTTTACTCGCATGACGGAAAATGTGTGTGCGTGCGCGTGTGTGTGTTTGTATATATATTGTTTTTACAGTAGGACAGTTTCGACTCTGAAGAAGACACCAATGGGAGTCGAAACGGTTGTGTCGTTGCAAATGCAATAATTTACCTCGATGTGGGTATAATATCTGTCTCTCTCTCTCTCTCTCTCTCTCCCTTACACATACACCGTACTAAACTCCCAATTATCTCGCCCGCAGTTAAAATGAGTTATCAGTTGTATTAGAATAGCGACTCGTAAGGTCTGTCTGGCTAGTGTATTCTCTCTCTATCTAACAGATGCACACACACACATACACTCTTAATCTCTCTCTCTCTCTCTATTACACACACACTCTTTCTCTCTCTCTCACTCACACACACACATACAAACCCCCGTCAGACCATCCCGCACCAAATACCCAACATCTCACGCGCCGTTAAAATGAGTTACCCTTAAAATTAGAATAGAGGCTCGTAAAGTCTGTGTGGCCAGTGTATCCTTTCTCTAACACACACACTCACACACAAGATTACTCTCTCTCTCTCACACACACACACACACACCCACACTCTTTCTCATATACATACACACTCTTATTCTCTCTCTCTCTCACACGCAAATTCCGTCAGATCACCCGCGCCCAACACCCAACTATCTGGCGCGCCGTTAAAATGAGTTAACCTTAGAATTAGAATGTCGGCTCGCGACTGGTATCTCACTAGCGGTTATGCATAGCGGGTTTTTGTGGTCGATCTCAACCCTTTCTTCTGCTACCCCTCGTGTGCCGGACTCGCTACTGGTGTTGCTTGGTTGGGAATAAGGTGTTGGGGGAAGGTATTAATGCAAATGTGTGGGTAAAGGGGTTTTGACGCCACAGAGTTTTACCGCAACTCATTTCCGCTTCTGTGATCGGCATTGTCAACATTTATTGGTTTAGAAAATGAATGGAAAAGATCGTTAAAGTGTCCATAATAACATAATGGGCGGGTGCTCATCCCCGAAAGGGGTTGAAATAGGGGAGCTATCCCCCCGCCAAAGGCGGCTTTTTAGGGCCTTTCCTAGCTGATGCTGAGAGGATTGGGTTCTATAGTCATGTAGAGATGGGCTGGTCTATCAGAGTGAGAGCTGAGAGATCTCTGCCATACCCATAGCTAACTTTGACTGATCCTTTTACTTATATATTATCTAGATATCAAGTGAATTATAAATGCAATTTCTCTGAACCAGGACCTTTCTAGAATTAATGGATGGGGACAAAAGAATCTAGTTTCCTTTAATGCACAGAAAACCAAGTACATTCAATTTTCTAACCGACAGAATCTCACTGACTCCCATATATTTTTTAATGATGTAAATATTCCCACTTCCCCTAGTATTGACATTCTCGGTGTAACATTAACTACTAACTTGAGCTGGACACATTATGTTAGAAGCATTGCTAAGCATGCCTCTAAAAAACTGGGACTCCTGTACAGAGTTCGAGAATTCTTCACTGACGAGCAGTTGACCGTAATATATAAAAGTCATGTGCGTTCTCAGATGGATTACTGTTCACCTCTGTGGGGTGGAAGTGGAGTGGTTGCATTGAGGCAGTTGGACAAAATTCAAAATAAAGCTATTAGATTAATCAATAACCCTGCAATCACACAGGACCTTCCTACATTATGCATACGAAGAAACGTTGCATCCCTTGCATTATTCTACAGATATTTTCACAGCAATTGTTCGAGGAAACTTGCTTCAATTGTTGCCGCCCTATCCACATCTTTCCCCGTAGAACTAGGGCAGCTGAGAGCGCCCATGAATTTACACTTTCTCCTCCACAATGCAGAACTTCTGCTTATCAGAATCCATTTATCCCCAGAGCTACTACTCTTTGGAATTCACTTCCCTCGAATTGCTTTCCACAAACTTACAATTTACAAATGTTTAAATCCAGTTGTTACAAACATTTTATGAATGGAGGATGCCTTTAGGCACATGGACCTTTTTGTTTTATCTGTGTTTTTCCTTCCTCCGTTCATTGTCTCTTTAAAAAAAATAAAAATAAAATAAAAATATCCGTGGATTGACCTCCCTACTGCCAACCTCGAGGTTGGCAGATTGAGAGCCAAAGCGTCAAATTTTTTCTTTGCCCCTCAATTTTCCCTTCATAATTGTTAAGGGGCACAGGGCCTTGGGTGGGGCTTCGGTGTCCCGGGCGTTTCCGCACCCTCCTCAGCTCCTCGCCTGGGAGCGGCTTCGGTCACCTGGGCATTGTTAGTGGTAAAGCAGGAAGGGACGTTCTGTTGGCGAGCTCGGTTATGGCCTTGGCTTTGCTCGGGACCTAGAGGCTGTTTGGTCAGACAGCCTGGGGAACAACAACAACAACAATCCTCTGACTTCCTTATACCCTTCCTAATCTAAATTAAATCGTCGATCGGTAGAGCATACATCCATCAGCGTAGGCAGAGATAGGCGCTCTCCCTAGTGCCCTTCTAGTATAAACTGTCTTGATAGCGTAATGCATAAGTGCGCGGAATTTCGATGTGAGTATCCTGGGTTCGAGTCCTTGGAGTGCCACATGTATTTGTTGATTTCATTAATTGAGTTTATAAGTGAAGTTGGTTGGTGGACAACACATAATAATAACATCGGTGGTGTTCTATTCCTTGTTTATAAGTGAAGTTGGTTGGTGGACAACACATAATAATAACATCGGTGGTGTTCTATTCCTTGTTTATAAGTGAAGTTGGTTGGTGGACAACACATAATAATAACATCGGTGGTGTACTATTCCTTGTTTATAAGTGAAGTTGGTTGGTGGACAACACATAATAATAACATCGGTGGTGTTCTATTCCTTGTTTATAAGTGAAGTTGGTTGGTGGACAACACATAATAATAACATCGGTGGTGTTCTATTCCTTGTTTATAAGTGAAGTTGGTTGGTGGACAACACATAATAATAACATCGGTGGTGTTCTATTCCTTGTTTATAAGTGATGTTGGTTGGTGGACAACACATAATAATAACATCGGTGGTGTTCTATTCCTTGTTTATAAGTGAAGTTGGTTGGTGGACAACACATAATAATAATAACATCGGTGGTGTTCTATTCCTTGTTTATAAGTGAAGTTGGTTGGTGGACAACACATAATAATAACATCGGTGGTGTTCTATTCCTTGTTTATAAGTGAAGTTGGTTGGTGGACAACACATAATAATAACATCGGTGGTGTTCTATTCCTTGTTTATAAGTGAAGTTGTTTGGTGTACAACACATAATAATAATAACATCGGTGGTGTTCTATTCCTTGTTTATAAGTGAAGTTGGTTGGTGGACAACACATAATAATAACATCGGTGGTGTTCTATTCCTTGTTTTCCAGTCGGTTGCTAAATGTTCATAGGTTCCAGCAACTTCCTTTTTGACCAATTCTAGGATGTGTGTGTGAGTGTGAGTGTGTGTGAGAGAGAGAATAAATGATGGATGTTTGAGCCCCAGAATACAGGAGGATGATGGCGGCCATAACGTTGATGATGTGGAGGATAAGGAAACGTTTATGGAGGGCCTCAACATTTATGGAGGGCCTCAACATTTATGGAGGGCCTCAACATTTATTATCTCCAACTTTCTAAACCCATGACCCTGGTGCGGTCGTTATTATTATATTATTATCTGTAATTCTTTTGTTCTCGCTCTCTCGCCCCCCCCCCCCCCCCCTCTCTCTCTCTCTCTCTCCACACACACACACACTTTTACTTTATATCAAAGAAAGTCTTAACCCTACCCTCTTGTCAAAACCTCAAATTGTGAACGTCGACACATCTTTTGTGCTAATAAAGAATAATAAGGGTACACAAATAATACTTGCGTTAATATACAGACCTCCAGCTCAATCAGTGCAAACTGACCGAGAAATTTACGAACAAATTGCAGATGTAAGTAACTCACAAGATACCGTAGTTTTTGGCGACTTTAATTTACCTGTGACCAAGTGGGGCGATACTCTTACTTCACACTCCGGACATGACTTGTATACGAACTGCAAGAGAGTTCGCTTTATCAATTTGTTCGAACGCCGACCCGTGGTAATAACGTTCTTGACATTGTACTTGCAACAAAAGAAGAATTAATAGAGAATTTGAATGTTGGTGAAGGAATCAGTTACAGCCAACAACGTACCATAACTTTCACCTTTAAATTTTCTAGTAACGAACCAAATCAGTAGCATCGAAAAAGTCTCTAATTTCAAGAGGAAAGCAAACTTCCATAAACTTAGAGCTATGTTTAAAGAAAGTGACTGGAGCTTTTTAATTAACAATACGACATAAATACATCTTGGAAGTTATTCGAAAAACCACTAACCTAAAAGGAGTGGAAGACTGCATACAATCGGAAATACGGCGTCCAGGCCATAATAATAAGCCCAAATGGGCGAATAAAGTTATTTGAAAGTGCCTGCCTGCTAAAAAATTTGCTAATGATAGATTAAAATCCTCACAAAATGACGAGAACGGGTGAAAATTTTAGAGCTACGACGCAAAGCCAAAAAGTTAATTAAGCAAAGTAAAAAGACCTTAGAGTTACATATTGCGAATCAAAGTCAAACAAACCCGAAAGAATTCTATAGTTATATCAGAAAGAAAAAGTAGTTACTTCAACTGTTGGACCGTTAGTCGATGAAAATGGAGAATACACCAAAGACGAAGTACAATTGAGTTAATGCCCTCAATACCTTCTTTGCATCAGTTTTTACAACAGAAGACCTCAGTGATATCCCCTACCACCATCGCCGATTCAGATTGATATTTCAGATGTTCTAAGCAATATCACCGTTAAACAGAGAGAGAAGTATTGAATTTGTTAGATAAACTCAAGGTAAATAAAAACGCCTGGAACCTGATACAATCTCGCCTAGAGTTCTAAAGGAAGCATAAGGATGAGCTCTCCAAACCACTGACATTACTATTCAATAAATCCTTGCAGTCTGGAACTATGCCTGATCAGTGGAAGCTAGCCAACGTAACACCGATATTAAAAAAGGCAGCAAATCCCTACCCAGTAACTATCGTCCAATTAGCTTAAACCTCAGTTGTATGTAAAATGCTAGAAACGGTAATACGAGACAGACTCGTAAATCACTAGAGGAAAATAACATACTTAAAGATACTCAACACGCTTTCGTAAAAAACGTTCCTGTTTAACAACCTCTTAGACTTCTTCCACGATATCCTCAACCTCTACGATGAGAGTAAAGCTGTAGATATTATATACCTTGATTTTTCAAAAGGCCTTTGACAACAATTCCCCACAAACGTTTACTGCTAAAAACTAAAAGCGCATGGGAATACAAGACGGTGTGTTGAAATGGATAGA